>JAFFZH010014480.1:37355-70018 GCA_018420115.1 Euura saliciscinereae
CTATTTCTGTTTTTCTTGTTGCTATTCCTCTGACTTTGGAAATTCTCCATTTTCTCATCGCCATCTTTGTTTTTCTTGCGGTAATTCGTGTTATTATTCTGATTATTCTTAGTTTCCTTGTTGTCATTTCTGTTTTTCTTGTTATTATACCGATCATTTTTAGTTTTCTTTTCATTTTTCTGTTCTTGTGGTTGTAATTTCTCCTTTTCCTGGCGCTATTCTGATTTATCATCTTGTAGGTATTCTCGTTGTTCGTGTTGTCATTCGAGTCTATCTCGACATTCCTTCCTTTGTTGAGCGTGTTTCTCCTGTTGTTTTTTCATTCCATGGTGTCATGTATCGAGAAAATAAGAAGAAATAAAGTAACAGCTATTGGATTCCTTGAAAGATCGTCATCTCCGGGGGCGTCGTTGAGGCGGGGCACTACGTACGTTGCGTGACATATAACATTTGACAGTGAAAGTTATCCTATTCCCTGTACTACGCCGAGTGGGGATGGCCGATGGGATCGAGTCTAGGTCGCCCGGAGCATGGCCGAAGGTCTTCTGCAACGTGTTAGGAACCAGGAAGGCGGGGGACGGTGGAGGCGAAAGCGGAAAACTTTTCGGTCCGAACCGTATCGAATCGAATCTAAGGTATGCGTGTGTGGATACAACCCGGTATCTAGCGGCTCGCTTCTCTCTCAGGGGCAAGGTCGACCCTCGTCCACCTCCTCTCCTCTTCCTGAATGCTCCACCAAGACTGGCACCGGATCTCGAGGATCCACTAGCGCGAGCGAAACCTCGTACCTACTCGTATACGGCTCGAGAACCGGGACCCCGGACCCGACGGTGCATCAGGTGAAAGTGATAAAGGGGCAAGGTCGTCGGCTACAGACTTCGAAATTACGATCGTTAAATTATTCATTCAAATAACTATATTCATCGAGCTTAGAACACCCCTTGGCCTTCCTCAAGAAAAAAATCGGTTATCATTTCCGCATACATTTTTTTTTGCCAATTTTTTGCCTTGCAGGAAATTATTCTAAGAAGAAAAAAACACTGAGGCTGTTTCAACGGCATCAGGAAAGGATTTTTTTCAGTTTGAGTAACGATTTTTCGTAACTATTGCGAATATCGGTTATAGATATGTATCTCAATCGACACTGTGTTCCTTTTTCGTTCTCCGATGAATTTGTATTATCCAACCTTGCCAGTTTTTTTTGAAAATTTTGAAGCGATCGGTATGGTTTTTGAATATCTTCAAAGATATAGGAGATATAAGTCCATATGATTTAACAAAATCACAATTACTGCGAAGATCGGTATCACTATCGATACTTTCATGTCGTTGAGCTGTACGCATAACTCTGAAGTGAATTTTTCATTCCAAAATCTACTTCCATATCCAGAGCACCGATTCCTTAATAAATCGAAAATATCGGTACGGCGATCGACCATTTTCTGGACAAGAAGCTTCTGCCTGATGTTTATTCTCAATGAGGTGAAATTTTCAGTGGTCTTCGATGCCGATTTTTCAAGTTTTCTAAGAAGATCGGTACTTCGTCCCTCCTGCACTATTCGTTACATTCCGATCAGGATCGAAATGACTTTGAGAAAATAGTTACTGTACGGGATTTACTCGTTATGGATTGGTACGCAAGTGAGTGAGTCTGGAATCGGTTGTATCGACCCAGATAGAGATAAGGTTACGAAATCGGGTTCTCCGTCGGCGTCGGCCGCAGCGTCTCGCTTGCCCAAGAGTCTGTTAAAGCTGACGTAGACGAGTCTGAGCGATTCGAGATGTGTCGTTAACTGTGGAGGTGTTAATCACCTTCAGTCTAAAATGAGCGATAACCCCAACTATCGTTGCGCGACTTCAATTTGCCGGTTATCCCGCGGCGCTAATATCACCGGCGAAAGTGAAGCCGCGTTAGTTATAGCCGCTGAATGAGGCTGTTATTGTCGTCGTCCGCGAATACCAAGCCACGAGGCGCGATCTTGACGCCAGCAAATCGGAATGCCGTCAGGACTGCATTGTCAATGTGTGGAGAAAGGTTCGGCCGACCGTCAAACAACGATCGGTAACTCTTGGCTATACACTCTAAGGGTTTAGATCTATTCCACAAGATAAGCACGAACGCTAATTCAATTTCTCTGCATTTCCCCGCAGGGGTTGCGAAACTATCTTCTCATTGTGAGGTTACCGATTTATTCGTACACCTTGAAACGACGTAATTAAATCTAAGAAACTTTTTACCGGTAACGCGCGACTCGATGATCGGTACTTTCCAACATGCAGCAGCGCAGAGTTGGAAATCGAAAATCGGCGATCACACGCGCAGTGCCGAATAAAAGCCTGGCTTAAAGTTGAGCATGCGTTTAGAAAGGTGGATCCAAAAATTTGGGTCAACTAATAATCCGGCTGCGCTTTCTTCGACGATTTGACCATTTTTATTGCCGATCGTTTTTTCTCAGTTGCTTACTTAGACACTCTTTCTTCCCAAAACTGCTTCGCGACAATCCTGATGGATCGTAGTTTCAAGGAATCCCGCAAAACTCTTGAAACCCCGTCGCTCGAATGGGACAAAAATGGGTGAAATCGGTGCGACATATTTCACAAATAATCGCACAATAGGCTTTCAAAGAGACGGTGACAAATAGTGATGAGGATTTCTTAAAAGTGCAAGAGAGTCTCAGTCAGGTCGAGACTTTCACTAACTTAAATGACATTCTCACTTGGTGAAGATAACCGCGTCATCGTCTCCCGGTTATCTTAAGCTACATGGGTACACAAACACCCGGAATTGTGCAAATAACTTTTGATTACATGTAGGTAGAAGCTGTTGAAAAAATATTTGGCCAATTAATCAATTATAGATACTGCGAGAAATGGGTTTCTCGATTCTTCCTACTACGATCCGAAACATGAAGTACCATCGGAAGACGAAACAGACTCTACCCAAGCAAGGTGAACGAGTCGTTCGACCCGCCTCCAGGCGAGCTAACAATAGGAACATCCGGAACCTGAGGCATCTTGTAGTCTGAGAATTTCTCAATGTTGAAAAGCCGATTATGAAGAACCATAAAAACAAGAAAGGAAATGTTTTTTCTTCTTCTTCTTCTTCTTCTCCCTTCGAAATAAACAGTTCAGAATAATCTGTGGTTTCGATTCCACACAACATTCCAGCAAAGCTGCAATAATCGAAGTACGTTTGTTGTTCGCCAGACTTGACCTCTCCGCAAAACGATATTGTCCACTTGGTAACCGAGTCTTGTGTCAAAGTTTTAAGCAGTTCATTAGAGGGCAGTGGTCTTTGGGTCGCAGCAACTGGGTCAGTTCATCAAAAGTATCGGCCATTAGATTCGAGCCACGTACGTCCGGTAGTACAACGTGGTTTTCACCTTGAAAAAGGTCCCGGGTCGTTGATCTAGAGTTGGAAAGAAGCAGCACGCGTTGACGATGCGGTCGAACCTCCAGAAGTCGTTGAAGCTCCGAACAAGTGACATTTGGCAGCTTGATCAGAGTTTTCTTTCGTTTGGGGAAGGATTATAATCCACGACATGGTGTCGGTCTGGGAGATGAAGGACCGGAGATAGGCCATCTCTCTCTCAAGAAACCTCATTATGTATACTGCCTAACGACATAAGAAGATTGGATATTTGTAGGGACGTTGGTACTCGTGCTAAAATGCTAAGCGATCAAGACCGGCATGGTACCGGTATTCGAGGAGTGGCTCTCTTCTCAGAAATACGACAACGACAAACTGTATGAGACGACTTTTGTTCTTCATTCCAAATTAAAGACGTGAATCCTTATCAGATCATATCTTCATGTCAAATGGATTCATCGTTTTTCAAATTCTTTGAATGGTAAATGTCAGATGGTCACGCGATAAAAGAAACGGTCATAGGAAAACTTTCGTATGTATGAAAACAACGACCATGGTCTGTGCTCATCGAGGTTCGTCGAAATGATGATAAATAAAAACAAGAATCTACAGGATTTTTTGTGTGATCTCTTCACATTCTATTCAGCGTTGCTTCGCATAGCAGTGGTTAATGCGTGACGGGTAAAATTCGTTGTTTTTTATTCCCCTTTTTTCAAGTATCTGCGGTACCATGCGCCAGGTTTGTTATGCAATAGGCGTATGAAAAAAAAAGACACAGCAAAAAAAAAAACAAACAGAGTCACTGATATTACGCAAGATTTGATATAATGATGTGGAGGTTCGCAGAAGTTCAGACTGCGAATACCTCGAGATATTGCCGAAACAGATTTTTACATGTAATAGACGCTAAGATGCCACTCGTTTTCACTTCAAAGCCTCGAGTTGGACGGTCCAAATTTCTACATTACCGTTTCGAAATTGCTCGACTACCGGTTCGAAGAAAGCTGCAATCCGGGTGCAATCAGTGGTTACGAGAAAATGTCAAATTTTGCCCAGTCTTAGCTCCCCCACGTCATTTTTAGTGCTAAATATCGCACAATGGTATTATCCAGATGGCAGCAGGTCGCAGTCAGGTGAAAGTCTTCAGCGTCCGAAGGTAGGAGACCTCGTGCTCATATAGAGGGGCGAGAGGGCGCGGCTTGTCCAGACGCTTTCTGTACCGCCGACGACTACCATGTCGCCGAAGCTGCGATTACTTCTTGGAGCCTTGTGTCTCTTCGCCGGTGAGTAATGCTCTTTCAATCATTACCCTGAACCTCCGAACCTTTCGTGCTATCTATCGAAATGTCAACTTGCAGCCATGCGTCATGGCAGCTGGATCCAAAATCAGTCACCTTTTCCTTTCTTTTCACTTTCATGATCTTATTCGCGGTATTGGCGGCAATCCGGACGATTTAACCCTTTTTTTGGTCAGACTGTGTCAAATTTTTGTGGACCATTAAAGTTTTGCTTACGACTCGTGTTGATGGCGTGGAATGCGAATCGGGAAATGTATGTTATTCAAAATCGCAAGTTGACCTCTTTCCCGCTCCGGAGGTTCTGAGATTGCGATACCCGTAAACCTAGTTCGGGGAACCACTGTCGCTTTCCCTCGGTCGCCCTGACATTTCCAAGACTTTCTACTTCTACGGTATGGAGAGATAGAGAGAGTTCAGTGAACCTCGTCTCCCGTTGGCGATTTAATGCTTATGCGTGCAGACGTATGGCTGATTTTTTTTTTTTTTTTTTGTTATGTATTACAACCGGGGTTTTATAACATGCTGAAAGAATGATGAAACGATTTCTTTTTATCCTTGTTACGAAAAACAACAATATTTGCTTCCAGTTGCGGTGAGAGCACAAGACGATGACGGTGGTGATGGCGAACCCAACCCCGAGGAACTCTGCCAGGACAGACCTGGAGATGAATACTTCCGTCTGAACATAGACAAAGACTGCCGTGATGTCGTCAGGTAATATTTTCAACAGAATATCAGAAAAAAGATTACCGATCTTTGCCGATCTCTTCATCTTCTTGTTTTACTTTCAATATCTATCTCGCCTGACGCCAGAGGCGAGCATCTGGTAGGTTTAACAATTAAAAGACTTGCCGATCTTCACATTTTTTGCTCTCTTTCTCCTCTCAATTTATCCTGTTCTTGTCCGAATTCCGCCAGAAATCAGTCAGAAATGATAAGGTCGCCTTTTTACTCATCAATCAGAGCGTAAATCTGCCGATTCCGTTATCTCCTTGTCCTCATTTCGTTCTGTTCCTGTTCAGCAGTCATTATGGTCAATATTCCTCCGATTGTTAGGGATAAAAATCTGCCGATTTTTGCCGATTTCGTGATCTTTCTCATCTCCTTCCGATTTCTTTTTCGGCAGAAGGTTTCTTCGTCGCTTGACGGAGGCAGAAAACTGCCGATTTTTGCCGATTTCGTGATCTTTCTCATCTTCTTCCAATTCTTCTTTTGTCGGAAGGTTTTTTCATTCTTCGACGGAGAAAGGAAACTGCCGATTTTCATGTTTTACCCTATCTCAATCTATACCTTCAGCATCTTCCATTCCCCCGGAAACAATGGTTACAAATTACCGATTCCTTGCACGCATAATAAGACCTGTGGCTGCGGCTGCGGCTGCGGCGCACCCGTTTCGCATCGCCCAAGGCAATAATAGAATGCTGTTGGCTGCGGTTCGTCGAACAGGGCACCAAGGCCTTTGCTCTGTCTCAGCCTAAGCCACATCGCATTCTGAACATGCATACACTCACTCACTTCCACATAATACTGTAACGGTAAAATCGGAGTTTGGACTCCCTGTTCTACGCGCAGTAATTCTTTCACGGATGTTAATTAGACAATCGTTGAATAAAAAATCGTTTGATCCGATAATGGAGATGACTAAAAGACTTTTACCCGCTCAAGGTGATCCGGTTCCAACACAAAGCGATCTCTCGAGGTTCTTTTTTTCCTCTCAAGGTCTACCGGGGTCTTGGACACTGTCTTCTCTTTATTCTGTAACTATTTTTGTTTTTTCGCAAATATAAAAATCCGAATGTGAAACGTCTAGGTGCGACCAAGCGACAGAGATCGGTGTCACGAGGCTGGCTAAAGTCAGGTGTCCGACTGGTCTGGCCTTCGACATCGAGAGGCAGACTTGCGACTGGAAGCCGAACGTGAAGAACTGCGACCAGATCGAAAGTAAGTTTCCCTCAATTCACTAAATTTGACCGGTCCTTTTCAACCTCCAGGTGTACAAAATCCGGCCTGAAACCGATCACCTGCCCGAGCGGACTCGCCTTTGACCTGGAAAAACAGACCTGCGACTGGAGGGCCAAAGTCACCAACTGTGACAAGCTCGAGAGTAAGTGACCAACGGGGCAGATCTCCAGACCCTCCTCTCAATCGGGTCAATTTCAAAAGAGATCTGGATATCATTTTGAAATTGATGTGTTCGATTTTGACAGAGAGGAGGGTGGAGGTCATCGTAGACTCGCGCCGTAGCACGCACATCGACGACTAACGTCACACCTACACCAATCGCACGATCATGTCAATTTAATTCCCTTCGTCCGCTGACGAGGATGGCTGAAAGCTTGTTCTAGTCAGCGATTGTCGAAGAGGATCACTGTCTTTACTTCCTCTTTATCTTCATCCTTCATCTTTGTGACTAACACTATATTGAAAAAGTGCTTCTCTTGATGCTTTACTATGTAGAATAGTGTCTAACCACCACTTGCACCGAGTATGATACATTTTTTTTGCACTTTAAAAAACTGATCTAACATCTGCTTTAACTCAACACGCTTTTGAACCCTTTGGAAAATGAAATCCGATGGTCTTCACGCCCTAGTTAAGATCTAAACCATTCTGTGAAAAGAATATTTAATCCACTTATATCAGCTGGTAAGTTTCTCTGACACGATTCTCTTTCCAATGATCAATCGACTCACGCGCAGTGTTTTTTCTAGTTCATTTTCTTTTCTTTTCTTGTTTTTTTTTTTCTCTCGTGTGTCTAATAAAGAAAGCAAAACCAAATAAGCTTTTACCGTCTCGTTCTTCTTCTTCTGTGTGTGTGTGTGTGTGTTTTGTTCTCTTATCTTTACATCTTGTTTGCTCGGGCTTATATTACGTAATATATATACGTAAATGTGTGTGCTCTGCTATTTCCATTCCACTAAATCTCTATTACTCATTTTCTTTATTATTTTTCCGACTGAATACCATTTTTCAAAAAAAAAAAAAGAAAAAAAACGTGCGGTTGATTTAATGAAAAAGTGTGCGTCGCCGTGAGCCAACGAACTCAACCCTCCCCCGGGTCACGGACTCGTCCGATATGCAAAAAGCATGGAACTAGGTTTATTTCCCCATGCAATTTTTTCCCCCCTTTTTTATATTGTACATATTATACTGCAGCATACAGCATTTGTAGATGGAGAGTTGTACACGGGACTTGGATACACAACAGCGAACATAAAATGTGGCACACATAATTCTAAACGAACATTTTTTTCTTACCATCAATTACAGAACCCAGAAAAGTACTTCCCATTTTCAAAACCGACGAACCCATCTGTCCGGATAACAAACTTTCATGTGGTAACGGAGAGTGCATCGACAAGGAACTATTCTGCAATGGAAAACCCGACTGCAAGGACGAATCTGACGAAAACGCGTGCAGTAAGTTATCCCCAGCACTTCTGTTCATTGCTTTTCAGCAACTTCTTCATCTCGATGAGTCTTCGTCTTACTCTTCGGAGTGAAACGTTCGAATTCAACCTTAAGACTCTTCAGCATCTTGCTATTTCTTTTTCACCATTTCGTCAAACGTTTAACGGTCGATTTGTTTTGTTATCAGCGGTCGAAACTGACCCCAACCGCGCGCCAGACTGTGACCCAACCCAATGTGTGCTTCCCGACTGTTACTGTTCCGCTGATGGAACGAGGATCCCGGGCAACATCGACATCCAACAGGTGCCACAGATGATAACCCTGACCTTCAACGGCGCGGTGAACATCGACAACATCGACTTGTACGATGACATATTCAACGGTCGTCTGAACCCCAACGGTTGCCAGATCCGAGGAACCTTCTTCGTGTCCCACAAGTACACCAACTACTCCGCAGTCCAGGACCTTCACAGACGTGGTCACGAGATTGGAGTGTTCTCTCTGACCCACAAGGACGATCCTCAGTACTGGACTCAGGGAACGTACGACGACTGGCTTGCCGAGATGGCTGGTGCTCGTCTGATCATCGAACGATTCGCCAACATCAGTGATGGATCAATCATTGGAATGAGAGCCCCGTACCTGAGGGTCGGTGGAAACAAGCAGTTCGAGATGATGGCTGATCAGTTCTTCGTCTACGACGCGTCCATCACCGCGTCCCTCAGCCGCGTTCCGATCTGGCCGTACACTTTGTACTTCCGCATGCCACATAAGTGCAATGGAAACGGAGGAAACTGCCCATCGAGGTCACACCCTGTCTGGGAAATGGTCATGAACGAACTTGACCGCAGGGACGACCCGACCTTCGACGAATCCCTGCCTGGTTGCCATCTCGTCGACTCGTGCTCCAACGTTCAGTCCGGTGACCAATTCGGAAGACTACTTAGACACAACTTCAACAGGCACTACAGTACCAACAAAGCCCCGCTAGGTCTTAACTTCCACGCTTCGTGGTTGAAGAGCAAGAAGGAATACAAGGACGAACTCATCAAGTTCATCGACGAGATGCTCGCCAGGAACGACGTCTACTTCGTCACCATGGTTCAGGTGAGTCTCTTGATTGTTCTTCTTCAGGGTCCTCTTTAACGTGATCGTCATTCTTTCACACTATTTCACATTTTCTAAAGTACATTCATGAAGTTAGTTCCGATCAGAATGAAGATTAACGAATTTGTAGATCTTCGAAGTCCACTACATCATCTGAGAAAACGTTGTTTCGTAACATTTCACCTTCTCTTTGCGATCCCTTCGAGACTATCGAAATTTGATGGTGGGGACGTTCTTAAAGCTCCTCTTCATCATCCCAAAGCATCGTTTTGATGATTTTTTTTTTCGTCTTCCGTGGAGTTTCTTCGATCTTCTATCCAAACTTATGAATCTAGTGATTCTTCAAGGTCTTCTTCATCATCAAATAGACTCATTATCATCATTCTTATCGAATCTCTTCTAGATTCTTTCCAAATCTCCGTTACATTTCTTACTTCTTTCTAATTCTTTATGTTAGTTAACATCTTCCAGAAGATTCTTCAAGAATCTGATAAGAAGAGAAAACAACTTTAGACACTCTCTAAGATCGTATTTTCTTTGTCATTTTTCAGGTGATCAAATGGATGCAGACGCCAACGGAGCTTTCGAACCTTCGTGATTTCCAAAACTGGAAGGAAACGTGCGACGAGAAGGGTCAGCCGTACTGTTCTCTGCCAAACGCGTGTCCATTGACGACCAGGGAGTTGCCAGGAGAGACATTGCGGTTGATAACCTGCATGGAGTGCCCCAACAATTACCCATGGCTCCTGGACCCGACCGGCGACGGCTTCTCCGTGAAGAAGTAGAGGCTGTTCTAACATCTCAATCCTCTGAAACAAAGAATAACTTTTTTTTTTGTTCTTTCCGCATGTTCGTCCTGCTCGACCGTAACAAAGTTTCAAGTACATAGTGTAACAAGGATGAGTTGCATAACAAGACAACCAAAACCACGACCACGATAATTTCTGGTCCAGCAGGACGTGTACTGCTAAAATCGTTTGCGTAATGTGGATCAAATAACCACAAGACAAACGGAATTCAGACACTAGACACAAGAGACTTAATTCATTTGTATATATATTAACAGTGAAATCGAGGAAACGAGCGTAAGACGAGCTGCAAGGCAGTTTATCTCACGCCGTTAGTATTCGTCGAGACCGGCCACCCGCCGTGCTGTGCGATGGCAGAGTGGCCAGTCTCGAAGAATACACTCAGTAGACATTTAAGTGATGATACAAAAACAAAAAAGAAAAAAAATCGCTGTAAAAGACAAGAAAATATATCGAGGTGATTGAAAAAAAGGTTCAACCATCTACCTTTTAAATAATTTTTTATAATAATTATATTTTATTGATAATGATAATCATGATAAAGAACAAACAAAACAAACAAAAATACGTTTCATCTTCTTACCTTTATCACAAATTTTATTAAAGTTGTACGAATTATTTTATCCGAACACTAAATCACCCATCATTCCTCGAAGCTACTTTACAGCCTTGAAAGTACGTACAAGAGTTGAACCCCACGCACAGAAATGTCAGCGACGCCACCCGAGGCCACTGCCTTTCGTTTTTTAACATTCCACGTTTCTTTTCACTATATGTATAGCCCGGAGACCAGCGTCATCTTAAATTTATGCACTACGTGTTTCGCGTTTTGTTTTTGACTTTTTTCAAACCGCTTTTTTTTTAAACTGTTTTTAACCAGACGTGCTTCTCTCTGTATACAGATGGGCAAATTATTTGTAATTTGATCGAAGATGATCACAAGGCTTATTCTTCGCTGTTTTCTTTTTTTTTTGTTTTTTTTAGGTAGAGAAAAAAAAGTTGTTGAATTATTAATCAATGACGAATCTTCCGGAGTTGTAATAAAGACCTGTGTACAATATCACCTCTGACTTCTTTTCTAGGATTCGTTATCTGAATTATTAATGAGCACTTTATAACATCATACATCAACGTGCAGGGACACTTGATTTGGATAAAAACTATTTTCAGAATTTATTCACAAAAACCAGGCAAACAAGCTTCGCGGAGATGATTCTGTAACATGATGCAATGTAAATGTATTCAGAATTTTGACTTCGCGGAATTGATTTTATATTCAGTAATTACATCATTTTCATTTCAATCTAATGAAAAATATTTCTTTCTGTACAAGTTTTTTGCTGATTTTGGGTCGATTTGAACATTTTTTTTTTTTCATTTTTAACACAATATTATACAGACGAAAATTGTGAACGAAGTGAATGTAAAGAAAAATCCAAAAGCAACTTTGAAAATTCGATATCGAAGACAAAACTAGTGAATCCCAAATTTGATGGAATAGATATTTATGTGGCACGCGCCGGAAGTAACTGTTGGCGAGCCTTGTAAAGCAACGGCGAGTACTAAAAACATAACCTTGCTGAACAGTTACTTTCTGCGCACGCCCCATACAATATTTTTTACGGAAAAGGCATTGATAGTCACTTTGACGCCAGTTGAGTTCTGGACGAACTGCGTATATGAGCTGCTGTAAAAGGTAGTAGAGAGGGGGTAACCTGCGGTACAAAGACTTTATTCCGCAACTTTGACATGCGCACTTCGAACTGCGCATCAAAGTTGCGGAATAAAGACTTTATACCGCAACTTTGAAGTTAGCGGTATAAAGTGCCACTTGCCGGAACGAAAACAGGCGTCAAAAAGTGACTTTTTAATGCCTGTGCCGTAAAAACAAAATATTAAAAATTGTGAGTTATTCCACTTTACAGCTGAAGGTATAGAAATCAATAACTGCTACAATTTTCAATATTTGTCAACGAAATTTGGTGTGTACGCTAATTGTAAGTGTACAAAGATGCATTCAGAAAAAAAATCAACAACTATTTGTGATCAATACTTCTTCTAGTTACGTTGATTGGTGAAACCCTCCCTTAATTGTTTGAGGTACTAAAACGAATTTTGTAAAAAATTGGAGCCCTGTGAGCATCAATTAAATCAAAGTTCACGTTCGGGGGCTATAAAGCAGTAAAACAGTCACCAAACTTGAAATAAATGCATAAAGATCGAATACGCTTCACCTATAATACATTTATTTGTCTAAATTCTGTCTTGACAGAATTAAATTCACAGTTACAACCGCCAATCGTATTAATCAATCGTAACTTGCCAATCGAATTAATTGTACAAATTAACGTTGGAACGAAACGGATCGAGCAAAAAAATTCTCTACAGTCTGTACCTTTTCGTTCCTTTCGTTATTTAGATTATCTAACTTGAACAACAACAATAAAAAAAAAGAAACAAAACAGAAAAATTCCCATTGAACTAGAAATCAAATTTTATGTATCTAGTAATAATTATTATATAGTATTTACAACAGTTTCTCCCACCTCAACCCCTCGATAATAATTAGCATTAGTCGTGAGAGTCAATCTTGAATCAAGTCTGGTGTAGAATGATCAATGAAATTCGATCTTAATCGTCAACGAAATTGTCTAGGAATGAGAATAAGAGACGAAATCTAAAAGTTTGTCAATTTTAATCAATCTATGATCGCTTAAACGCTGCAAAACGAAGTCCGGGCTGTTTTGTTTCACCAGGAAAATCGCTTTCGGGTTGTTCTGGACGATTATCACGCTTCGGTCATATTCCTAGGAAACTGCAAGCTACGAAGGCTCCGAATATGCTGATTACGATCAGGAATATCACAACCCAGAACGGCAGAGTGTCTGAAAATCATCAGAAAATTGAGATTAGGATCATATGAGAGGATCAAAATCCTTATGGTCGGCCAAAAGTAGCTTAAACTTCACCGTTTGATTGAATTTAAGGTAAAAACGAGTTTTTTTTTTTTACTGAAGAATACTAGATTCGTCAAAATTCCGACAATTTAAAAGCATTTTTTAATTATTTCACGTTGGAAGTAATACAAATCAAAGTAATAATAGAAAGTAGGTAAAAATAATAGAAGTAAAAAAATTAATAGAGAGGAAAAAGTAATCAATCTATCATTTAGAGTAGCTTTTTTTTTCATCTATTTTAAGACAACGAACTCTAAAATGACCAATTCTTCACAATTCCTAATCTCTGTGCAATTTTTCCTGAGCAAGAATCTCTAAATGCGGAAAACTTGAATCTTTGATCAGATGAATGAACGAATTTTTTTTTAAATACTTGACATTTTTAAGGTTTTACAAATGTTTTCATTCAAAAATACTTCAAAGTACGAGAAAATTAAATGAGTCTTCATTATTGTGACAAAAAGCAAAGACAAAAACTTGGGAAGATTTCTCAAATTATTTTACCTCTGTTCACTTTTTTGATCAAACAAAAAAAAGTCGAAGATCTCTTTCGATTATAATTGAATCTTCGAGGAAATTAAAAGTGCTACATTTTTCTCTGAAGAAACGCAGCCATATCGTCAAAGAAAATTACAAAGATTCCAAAACCAAAACCATCCAAAATAGTTTTAGAACAAAAATACCGATCTTCTGACTCCAAATTCAATAAATTTCGCATTTTTTTATTACTATGGTATCTCTGATTAGAATAAGGCCTGAAATAAATCTAAAGTATTTCTAAATCTAGAAGAAATAAAAGAAGATTTTTGTTTCATTCAAAGAAGCAGAAAAAATTCATGAAACTCCTGACCATTTTTTACCCTTCTAGTTGTCTAAGGTAAAAAATTATCAATATATAAGAAAAAAGAAAAACCGCGTTCTTACGTCTGAAAGGAATGCTATGAACGCATATTCTGTTATCAACAGAGATACTGACGACCGCAGCCTCCGTATTACTGGTGATGGCCGGGCCGTCCAGTTTAGTCGGCAGGAATTCTAAGCCCGTAACAAACATGCTATGAGCGCCTTGAACGTGAAGAGCCCTCTGCAGACTGAAGGCGATGTAGATGTCCACGTTCCCTGAGAACATCGTGCCGACCGCGACGAATCTTCCGTTGTCGGAAACCGCGAGTGCCGAAAGAGTTTCTCCGTACGAAACAGACTTGACGATCCTTCCCGAGGGTTCGTCGAGGTCCCAGAGCTGCAGGAAACTCGGCTTTTTACTGGCCGTCGCGTTCGAGAGCACGAAGAGCTGCACCTTCGCCTTATCCCTTTCGTCCTCGATCGCTCTGAACCGGAGACGTTTGTACATGTACTTGGCTCCCTCAGGAACGGACCAGGTCAGTTCATTCTCCTTCTTGCCGGAGGCGACGCTCCAGAGAAACGCCTTTCCGTCCTTGGATATCGTCGCCAGAGTATCGCCCGACGGACTGAAGTCCATGTCGTCTAACTCCTTGCTGTGGGCCTTGATGTCGTGCAGCTTTGTCAAGTGGGGGAATTTCCAGAGACGAACGTGACCGTCCGTTCCACCGGTTGCCATGAATTTTCCTGAAGGACTGACGCGAACTATTCGCTGCAGGGGCTCGGAGTCGCTGTAAATAATTGGGAACGTTTTAGTCAAAAGTTTCCTCTTCAAAATTCTCTAATAGTTTCCTTGCGTCTTTCTGATAGGAAATTGTTTAAATTTTGTGGATATCGTTTCAAAAAGCTCTGGAATCGTTTTACTTTTATTTTACACAAATTATGGAAGTTGAAATTGAAATAAAAATTGAATTTTCTTCAAATTCTGAGTGATTTGGTACGAAAAACTTCACCAAATCTTTGAATAAAGGTTTAGAAAAGTTTTATTCACAAGTTATTCTGATTGGAAAATTTAATTCGACCATAGAATGGGCAAAATATTCGAAAAAAAAGAGAAAATCTTGCATTAATTGAGAATAATTCGCCTAAAAATCGCTGTTGAATCCATAAAAACTTTTCTAAAAGTCAAATAAAAGAGTTTTTCATCGATTTTGGAATCGATTTTGTTGAAAATGAAAAGTAAATCGAATTTTTGGAACTTCTCGAGCAAATATGAGTGAAAATTGAGAACCAAACGTTTAATATATGATTTTATAACAATATTTGAAAGTAAAAAACCTTTTTGAATAATGAATAAATCCATTAGAATCCTAAAATATCGAATTTTGCTTCCAAATCGAGTAATTTTCCTACGGAAAATCTATAAAACGAGGCAAAAAAACGTTTTCAAAGCTTCACCTCATCAACATTATTAGAAAACGATAAATTTCCATCCTCAAAATTTTTTCTAATGCAGTAGAAGTTTTTATTCTTTACGAAAACTTATAGCTGCGTTACCCGCATTAATTCACCTAAAATCTGTCTGAATGCTGTCTCCAGGTTTGATGTTAAGATGAAGTTTCTTATGCCTCAGATTAGAGTTATCGTCAACGATATCTTCGACCTTGTCCTTAGTCTCCGTCTCTTTAGTTTCTCTCTCGCTTTTCCTCCTCTGCCTCACCCCAGCCCCGGCGGCTTCGCTGGTTGAATTTTTCCTCGCACTGCTCTCCGCCGCGGATATTATCTTCATATTAACATTGTACAGCTGGCAGTGACTCTCCTGACCCGCAACGATCACCGTCCTCTTGCCGTCGTTATGGGATGCGCAGTTCATCACCACACTCGGACCCGTCTCATGCCTCGTAACTTCTTCAGCCACGAAGTGAGACCCGTCGTGGAAAAGCTCGAATATTTCCTGCAGAGTCAAGGCGGAGGTCAATTCAGGCAATACCAGAAGAAAACGGAAGAGTTTACGTCGATTATCCGAACCAATTGGGATAGAGACTCGTTTGGATGAGCGGTGGCTCGTAATGACGAAGTGGAACAGCAAAAATTCAACTAGATTTAACAAAATTCAGCTAGATTCAAGCGAACCGAGGCTTTCTTGTGAATATTATCATCGTTACTGTAGACGATGAAATGATTAAAGGAAAATACATCGAATCGATTACCCCAAGAAACGAAATTAAGGATCTGTTTTTGATCACAACAATTTTTCATCGATACTTCAGGCTTTTGCTATTGAACATAATCTTTATTCATCTGAATGTGGCAAAGATGAAAGAATATCGTAGATATATAATTTTTATGAAGCTGAATTCAATTCAACCGAGACCATGAGGTCCGAGTATCAAGATTTTATAAAATTATAGACATGAATCTGTACTGCGTCGTTATATTCAGGAGAAGCTTGAAAAGATTAGCAGGTATCTACATCTCATAGCTTCAGCTTCGTATCATTTTCATCGCATAATTCTTCGGTTGTAGTCAGAATATCAAAGATCCTCATAGATGGAAAAAAATATATGTTTCTGGGACTCCATCATTATATGATAAATATATCGGACTCAACGATCCAAGTTAATCAACTTCACCCCTACTAAGGAGAGATTCCCTTCCATTCAAGCGTGCGAACGTTAAAGAGATCGAAAAGAAACGCTGGAAGGAATGAATCTGAAGAAAAAAACAGTAAATTATTCCTTCTATCGGTTTTCTTCGGTCTCTCCAAGATTTGCAGGCCGGAACAGACAAATAATCTCTCCTTTGTAGGAACCAAATTAATTTGGTTCGTATGGTTCGATATATTCAGCATATATAGTGGAAGAAAAAATATGTTTAAGAAAGAAATTGCGATAATATCAATGGACGATATTCATATTGGAAGCGTACAGAAAAAACTCGCCGTCTATTCGACGAAAACTCTTGACGCAGAACTATTTCTAGTATTTTCAGCCTCGGCGCTACTGAATAATCGTTTTGTAAAGATTTTTGGGCTACTTAGGGTCCATAATTTCAAAAATTTGGACAAAGCGAGCTTCGGATAATCGAGTTTTGAACAATCGAGGTCGGACAACGGAGCATTTGAACAACGGAGCTCCGGATAATCAAAGTTTTAGCGTAACGAAGGAGAATGAAAATTGAGAATACTAACAAAGCCGTTGGCGACGCCGGTCTTGGACGAGCCTCCACCTCCGCCTACGAGAACGTGTCGGCTAGTCAGCATCTGGAGTGTGTATAGCGGGAAATTTACCCTGGCGAGTAAACCGCCCTTGGATCGCCTCGACGGCATGGCGACGTTATCGACGTTCCGGCTCGTCGAGATCTTCGACTGTTTGTCAGCTCGGAACGATTCGCAGTTTTGTTTTTGGGGTTAGGTTGGGTTAACCTCAAACCGTATTTTCTCTCGCTCCGTTCGGGTATTTAGATTCTCGAGTATCGTAACATCGCTCTTCTTCTTCTCTCTTTTTATTGGAAGACAGAAGAAATTTCAAAGAAGGTCTGAGAAACACTTGGAAACAGTTGTCAGCAGATTTTAAATTCAATCCATTTTTTTATCATTTTTTTTAATACACTTCTTCGATCGGATCGTCGAGTTATTGAAAGCGATTTATTTCTGTGACTTATCTGCTTCTCGGTCTATGAAGGAGTCGAGATCCAGTCGAGTTCCACATTACCGATTTTCACAGATTTTCATTCATCGAGTCACAACACACTACACAGTGGACGCGTGTCATTCGCTATGCGTCAAAGTCGACCAGAAGACACGCGATCTGCGACGGTGTCTATGTGGCTCTGTCTGGACGGTCGACTGCAGAGCTACAAGAGGCATTTTTTGGCGAGCTTCGGGTATACAACCAAATAGGGTCGTTCAAAAAAAAATAAAAAATCAGATTTTGATTGTTTCGTGAAGATTGTATGATATGAAAGGAAATTATAGCATCTAATTGGAATTTATAATCGTCATTATTAATAAAAAACTAAGTTAAATATGAAGAAATTCCCGGCGGGAAGAAACGCGCTGTGATTGGGCGCCCTGTCGCGTGACGTCATAATTTGGTAGATTCGAACGAGCCCCATAAGAAATGTATTAGCTTGTTAGATTTTTTGCTCCACACGTACTATTGTGATTCAAAATGAATATCTGTTTTGTAGAAGCACAATCAGATAATCTCCCGGAAGTAACGGTACTCATGGTTACCGACTTTTTCATCCAAAGTGAATATTTTTTTATGTGCCCAAAACCAGCGGTGTCAAACCTCGAAGAGAGGTTATGTTTCGAGTTAATATTATTTAATATTATTATTTAACTTTACATTTGGCGATAAAAAATCGAAGTTGATAACAATACCAACAGTTGTATTAGATTATTTAAACTCTATGGCCCGGTTGCATAAACGTTGGGTAAATTTACCCTGGGGGTATCGTTCAATTGTTTCATACACATAAAGGTAGTTTTTTTCATGTTCGTGGAAAAGTGTGTCCAGAGCACAGGGTGAACAGTAAAGCATTATAATGTTTCAATCATGGTCGACGAAGAGAAAGAATCGATTGACAGGGTGACCTGTGAGTGAGGTTAGGTCGCTCCGCCGAGCTAGTTCAAACCATTTCTTCCTCACCTTACCTCTTGGTACGGGTACAGATATTTTCGATCGTGCCCACAAACTGGTATTTTGACACAGTGGAACGTAATACCACTTGTACGAACGTTTTTTTTTTCCTATTTCTGTATTTTCATTCATTTTCAATGGGCCAGGTCCCGAGTTTACCCAATTATGACGTGACGCGGGAGCTTCTTTGATGGCGCCCATACGGGACCGTTTCAAATCGTATCATAATTTAAGTGCTTCAATTAACGTCTCGCCTTGGATTTTTCGTGTTTTATTATTTTTACGAGGGTTTTTGGTACCTAAACTTTATTTTGGAACAACAAAAAAAATCATGAACGACTCTATGATCATTATAATCGTGTCCATTTATTAGCAGAGGTAGGCGGGTTGGTATCGTATATAGAGCCGGTTCGATCTAAGTTCCTCGGATAGGGGATTCTAGTTAGTCGTTAGAAGACTGGACAAGTTACTAGATTTCAAGTTTCTCATCATGGATTCTCGTAGTTCGTGGTGATATAGTGACTTAGTGATTCTCCATGAGGGTGAGGTATGTGGTCCGATTAGATGTTACAATACGCTCAGCGTTCCCTCTATCTAATCCTGCTTGGCTCTACTGCCTGATGGCGCTACGGACGACACTGGTCAACAGAAGAACGTGGAGGCTAAGGTACTTTGTGACGTCACGTGGCGTCGATTGCTCTTTACACTCTCGTCTGAAGTTGATTCCTATAATTTTTCTAGTTTCTAAAACTCGTATTCAATCATCACGCAATCATTTATCATGGATATTTGTTACTTTTCAATCTGAAAAAACTTCCCTATAGGCGTTTACACACACAACGCTAGACGGAGACATTGTCTCTATTTGAATAGTGACGTCACGGTACGGCGCGAAAAAGGTACTGTTTCAAACGTTATAGACTTTTGGATAGAGAAAAGGTTGTATTTAAACGATTTGATATTATTCAACATGTTGTTTTTACTTCGCGTGTCTAATGACATAAGGACGTAAGCGCCATTATACGACGTTTTGCTGTTTATAATGGCATAAAGTCGTATAATTTTTTTTTCACGCCAATCGCTCTAAAAACGTTCGAAGCGTATAGATTAATTGAAATTACGAGATCGAAAAATGTAAGTGCAAAAGGTCGTAAGTTGGGCGCATATGACCTTCTGCTTTTAACTACCAATACAGTAGAACCTCGATTATCCGAACCAATTGGGACCGGGCCCAGTTCGGATAATCGAAAATTCGGATAATCGAACAGTAATGTTAGTGCTGGGAAATATTCAAGAAATATGTCACACACATATAGATGATGATATATACATATGAAAAAATATCGACTATGTATTCAACTGAGTTTTCCTGAAGTGAAATATAGACTACCGGTAAAAATTTCGCACCGTCGTTAAAATAGTGACATACTATGTAATAAAATATGAAAAACGCGTGCATAACTAAAAAAAAAAGCAAGTTGAGGTTCGGATAATAGAAGGTTCGGATAAAGCGATCGGGGTTCGGATAACGGAGGGTTCGGATGATAGAGGTTCGGATAATCGAGGTTCTACTGTATTTTTTATCGAATTTTTTTAAATGGTCATTCTTTCAATTTATCTTTACGTTTCACGAGTTTTTACAACTATTTGGCAAAATCATGAAAAATTGAAAAAAAAATGGTGGATACGACCTTCTGCTTTTAACTACCAATATTTTTTATCAAATTTCTTTAAATGGTCGTTCTTTCAATTTATCTTTGCGTTTTACGAGTTTTTACAACTATATATTTGGAAAAATCATTAAAAATCATGAAAAAAATTGCGCTTACGACGTTTTGCCTTTACGTTGTTTTTTTATTTTTCCTTCAAAATTGTAATGAAAGAACGACGTATCCGCCCAACTTATGACCTTTTGCACCTACATTTTTCGATCTCGTAATTCAATTGATCTATACGTTTTGGCCGTTTTCAGAGCGAATGGCGTGACAAAAAAATGATACGACCTTCTGCCACTAAAATCGCGTTTTTGGCGCTACGACCTTATGCCATTAGACACGCGATGTAACAAAGTTTGCACAAGTTTTCCTAAATATCTTTCAGCACACGAGATTATGGTAATATTTGCTCAGTTGATGTTACGATTAATCCATACATCACGTCATACGAATTAACGGTTGATAAGAATTATTTAATCGACTTAGAAAACGTTGCGACGTAGTTAGAAAAACTGAAGTAAGTTTTCGACCATATTTGCTACGGAGGTTTCGTTTCATTGACGAAGTTCTGTGAGGATATCAGGCGGGAGCCCCATGATGCCCATAAATTTCATCGAAATGTATTACATGAAATTGTAAAATCGATTGCAAAGTTATCGTGACGTCAGAAGGGATCAGACTAACTTAGGAACTTGGAAATTACGAAGAGTGGGAAATTTGAGGATAGAGCAAATTCAACCGATAATCTTCTGAAACCGAACGGTCTCTTCAAAAGATGCTCGAAAGTGCCAAAAATGTTGAAACCAATACAGAAATCGACGGATTCCATACAGTCAATTGTAATAGTACCTATATTGTGCACCAAGGGAGCAAAGGATATTTTCGCTCCCGAGCGTGTAGTTTGCTGCACAAGGGAGAGGAGAGGCTGCACGAGTCGCGAGCCGAAGACGAGGATAGCAAACTACACCGAGGGAGTGAAAAGTCCTGCGACCGCGGTGCACACTGTATTTTTTTCCACCATGTAAGGAAAGGTCCATTTTGCGGGCAAAACGGTAATTATTTGAGATTATGTGGCTGAAGTGTAGCGCAGCCGGTACGGGAACTGAAAGCAGGGAGGAAAGAGTTTCAGGGAAAAAAAACCGGGGAAGAAAGACTTACCGGGAGAGAAGACTTCCCGGTCAGTGGAACCACTGTTTGCTCCCCAAAAACAGGTAGCAAAATCGGCCTTTCCGTTCATGTATATGGAAAAAAATATATTTTTTCAGTATGAAGCGATGCTTCAGCAACAATGAATCTCACAGAACCTATGAGTCATATCATCCCACAGATTGTGTGAAAAATATTCATTGGAAAAAGAAGTTTCATTTTTATGAAAATGAGTTTTTCCGATTTTCAAGATAATGTGCATCATTCGGTTGATTTTCTGAATTCTTGAAATCTCTCTTCGGATTTTGAGGGATTGCAAGTGAAAATAAAAATGCTCAAGATGAGACAAAGAATGATGAACGTCAAGAAATTTTTGTTAAATTCAGATGATGTGAACACCAATTAGGCATCCACCTCTCAACAAAATAATATTTGAATTCAGGTATTCGTAGTCCACGATGCACAACTGTATCAATAAGGTTATTAAGGTACAGACGATGATGAAACTTTATTGAATATTCGGAAGTGATCACGAATCAACGATTCAAGTACTTGCGTCAATACAATATAAATCAGACTCGACAATCGGGGTAAACGGATCCCGTCATTGAAATGTCCTCTATACCATATCTAGATACGAAATGAGTGAAGATTATCGAAGGCCCGTTGATGCCATAAGGTGACTTAATTTTGAGCGGACACATCATGGAAGGGGTGCACGGAGGAGGCACAGACTCTTCTCGTTTGGATATCATTCTGAACGTCTTTCGGTTTTTGAATCACAATTTTCGGATAATCACTGACTAATTATCTGTATCGTAATATTTCTCACGGTATTTTGTATTTGAACATGGTTAGCGAGCGACGTTTGAAAACTTTATTGGCACAGCCTCGGAATAAGAACAGTATGCCTCGCAAATTTCATCCATATCGGTTTAGCGGTCCGAACGGAATCAAACTTTTCATACATGCATGGGATTTATGATTATGAAAATCCACCTGAGAAAGTGAAATTACGATTCAATGGCAATTACCAGAACAGATTGAAACTATAATTTATAAAAAAAGCCTTGTCCTGTTATTTTCGTTTCGTCGTTTCGTCGTCTAACTACGTCAGTAACTAGGGCTTTTCGTATATTATTTTCGTCACTGTAACTACGTCAGTATCTAGGTAATGATTTCTGACACGCAAATTTAAGCGTGTGTATAAAAATTGCCTTGGTGATAAATAAGTGAATCGTGTTATTGTGAATGGTTAAAATCATCACAGAATAGAGGAACCCACGACACGACCAACATATACGAAAGTAAGTCTCAGACATCTTATTCTCACATCTATTCGAGCATCTTATTCTCATATCTATTCTTTTAGAAGGCCTGCACGCGGACGCAACAATTGTAGAAATGGACTCGGGCTCACACGCGGGTGCAACAAATACAAGGGATGGCAAGAAGGACAAGATACCAGGTATGATCGTATTGAAACTTAGTTTATATGGCGCGGTAGACCTGGACGACAGGAACTATGGTGCGATAGACCCGGATGCCAGAAATAAAATTTTATTTATTGTAAATCACAATGATGATCAATCAAATATTTTTTTGTTTCAGCGTAACTCCGGAAAACCAGCATTGAAACTTTGGCGCGGTAGATCTGGACGGACCTATGGCGCGGTAGACCTGGACGGACCTGGACGACGGGAACTATGGGGACGGTAGACCTGGACGGACCTGGACGGCAGGAACTATGAGACGATTGACCCGGATGCCAGGAACTGAAATTTATTTATTGTAAATCACAATGATGATAACCAATTGAATATTTTTCTGTTCCAGCGTGACTCCGGAAAACCAGAAAGAGAAAAATGTCTTTTAAATTTTTAATTTATTAACAAATTCAAATAAAATAAAATTAACATGTGCACATATATACAAATACATACCCTCGATAAAATGCTTGTCGGTTAATAAATATATATAAGGAAATAATGTGCACGATATTTTTATTTTATCGATTGCGCCATAGTAAGTTGTAGGTTAGTAGGTTAGATTATTCTCATTTGGTCTCTCGCGCCATATTTTCTGGCGCGATAGACACCAGGAACTTATGGCACGATAGACCTGGACACCGGACACCCAGAACTATGGCGCGAGAGACCTGGACGCCAGGAACCATGGCGCGATAGACCTGGACGCCAGGAACTATGGCGCGATACACCTGGACGCCAGGAACCATGGCGCGATAGACCTGGACGCCAGGTACTATGGCGCGATACACCTGGACACCCGGAACTATGGCGCGGTAAACTTGGACGACAGGAAATATGGCGCCATAGAACTGCGACGTGGAGGAGAACAAAGTGTAAAAAATCACACTGACGTAGTTACATCTCTGCATATATCAAAAAATCGTGTAACTATGGGCCGAAAAGTTGTTGATTTTTCTTCCCGTAACTATGGACGGTCAGAATCTAGGCTTGATTTCTGACACTTGTTGATCTCTGTGTGTCAGCATCTGGGTCATGATTTGTGACACTCATTTTCTCCATTCCGAGGCTGAGCGGCTTCTCCACGTCGAGTTCCTGGCGTTCAAGTCGATCGTCCTGGTTTATGGGGACTTCCTGGTGTCCAAGTGAATCGTCCAGGTCAATCGCGTCACCGTTCCTGGCGTCCAGGTCGACCGCGTCGTAGTTTCCGTCGTCCAGGTTATTCGCGTTGTAGTTTGTGGTTTCCAGGTCAACCACGTCGTACTTTCCGTCATTCAGGTTGTTCGCGTCGCAGTTCCTGGCGTCCAGGTCGACCGGGTCGTAGTTTCCGTCATTCAGGTTATTCGCGTCGTAGTTTTCTGCGTCCAGGTTATGCCATAGTTTCCGGCGTCCAGGTCTATCGCGCCATAGTTTCCGGCGTCCAGGTCTATCGCGCCATAGTTCCTGGCGTCCAGGTCTATCGCGCCATAGTTCCTGGCGTCCAGGTCTATCGCGCCACAGTTCCTGGCGTCCAGGTCTATCGAAATAGGTGAGTGTTCCAAAGAGGGTTAGAAAAGGTTAGAACAGCCACTGAAGGTTAGAAAAAGTTAGGCCAGCAGTTCCTAGGAAAAGCGAAGCGCCGAGCGGGGTTGCCGCACGAAGCGCGGAGGGGCGGAGCCCCTAGTAATATAAAAAGTCAAAATATTCAGGATGGTAGTTTAGCAGTACTAAACTGGTGCAGGTGGTACAATTGAAATCAAGATCTGGTCAACTATGACAATTATATTTCTAATGGTACGATTGTTTCCAACTTACTACGGGCAACCGCGATAGCAGCATCCAAAATCCCATCGACTTTGTTCTTCATTAAGTCGAATGATCTAGTAATTCCGGTCGTATAAGCTTCGATCTGATCGCTGGTAGCTGGAAATTAAAAGATACCTCAATAATTTAGACAATTTTCAAGTATTAATTGAGGCGCGATATTCTAGATGGGCACGATCGTCTTCAACTCACATCCGGCTTCCGGTGCAATTTTTTCCGTATGGGTTATCAGTTTGTCTTTTACTGGGTCGACAGACTCTGAAATTGGAATACAGAGGTGATCATCAAGTCGCCTTCGACTCTCACTCAGTTCTAACAACAGCTGGATGAAAATCAAGCTAGGCTTGATGTATTTTTCGAATGAGTGTCACTTACCCGCGAATCTGGCAGCAAGTTGTGATTTGGATGCTGAAAATAAAATAGGCGTATCCTGACAGAGTGGAAATTCACCAATTGACGCATGATATAATGGCAATAAGTGAAAAAATAATGAAATATGAAGAATCAAAATAGAAAATCTCGGTCAATTAAAACAATTTCTCGACTTCACCCTGATATGTAAAGCGAACAGGTAGATCACAAAGACATTTTTAAAGGGTAAAAGTCGTCTTCAACTCACCCCCGTGACCCTGTAGGATAGCAGTTACAGCGTCTGCGAAATATTTTCCGGCATTCGTCAAAGTATCTGAAGTAGAAATAGAGAGGTTCTGAATTTCAAACGGAATGATTTTCCAGAATACGGAGACAAAGATAATTCGAGCGTTTTGGTAGACGTATAAATTGGTCAAGTAAGTGTATCCACTTATCACTTACCAGCGTCTGCGGCGATCGGCTGGAAATCGCTATCTGCAAAATAAAATAGGTACATCATGACACTATTGTACTTTGTTATTTGACGCATGCCTTAGTAGCTATGACTCGAATATCTTCATTGGGTGACATTGTTTTGAACTTACAGGGGGACTGCTCTCTAATAAGAGTCGCAAATTCTAACACTACGCGTCTGACAGCTGCCAGGTCCTCTGAAATTTGAGTAAAGAGGACTGTGATTAAGTCGTGATTCCGCGGTGCTCGACTCGCTTGAGCTAAATTCGAACAACAAGTGAATATCTGTCAGTATCGAAAATCTCTGTATCTTTAACTTACCGTTGATTTTGGCAACCATGGCGCTTGCAGCTGGGTTGAGTCCTGAAACAAAAATCAGGATATCATGACAATACTTGACGAATCGAGTGGAACCTGACATGTTGAAAATGGTTTGAACATTCCGTGTAGCATAAAATGTAGAGAATAAAATGGTTCCAAACAAAGAGCATAACGTTCAAAAAACACACTTTATCTATATCGTGATGACGAACGCCTAGTTTTTATTTTTAACGATTCAATGAATCTTACCACCTGCAGAACATACGTGCTACAAAATGTTGAGTGTGCGTGAAATATCGCGTGTCTAATGGCATAAGGTCGTAAGCGCCAAAAACGTGATTTTGGTGGCAAAAGGTCGTATAATTTTTTTGTCACGCCATTCGCTCTGAAAACGCCCAAAACGTATAGATCAATTGAAATTACGAGATCGAAAAATGTAAGTGCAAAAGGTCGTAAGTTGGGTGGATACGTCGTCCTTTCATTACAATTTTTAAGGAAAAATAAAAACCAACGTAAAGGCAAAACGTCGTAAGCGCCATTCTTTCTCATGATTTTCAATGATTTTTCCAAATAATTGTAAAAACTCGCAAAACGCAAAGATAAATTGAAAGAACGACCATTTGAAAAAATTCGATGAAAAATATTGGTAGTTAAGTGCAGAAGGTCGTAAGCGCCGTCATGATTTTTTTTATTTGTCATGATTTTTTTTAAATAGCTGTAAAAACTCGTAAAACGCAGAGATAAATTGAAAGAACGACCATTTAAAAAAATTCGATAAAAAATATCGGTAGTTAAAAGCAGAAGGTTCGTATCCGCCCAACTTACGACCTTTTGCACTTACATTTTTCGATCTCGTAATTTCAATTGATCTATCGCTTCGAACGTTTTCAGAGCGATTGGCGTGAAAAAAAATTATACGACTTTATGCCATTATAAACAGCAAAACGTCGTATAATGGCGCTTACGTCCTTATGTCATTAGACACGCGATATTTCGTGACACAACACTTCAAAAGTTGATTGCTCTTGATATACATGAGTTCGATGAATGGTCGATTTTCCACTTCGGTACCATTTTACGGTTTTAAATTTTAATTTCTGTGATAAGAAAATGTAGGCATAACAAAATATGTATGCTTTTAAATATTTCGAGACACAATACTTGAAAAATTGATTCCTTTCGATATACGTCCATGAGTTCCAGTTTGGCTGTTGGAATTGAAATAAATAATTCAAATATTCTCAGTTTGAATATTGTATCCTTGTTGTATCGAGAATATTTTACTCCTTGATGCAAAAATATCTCTACGTTTATCTACAGAACAGGTTTTTTCACCTGTTGATGATGTGTGTGAATAATTGCAATGCTGACGTGGAAGCTATCGAACTACTTGACTCTCAATTAGTTTTCTTAACGTTATTCTCACTTATATGTATGTATTTTCTGGCGTACCCGATTGAAATAAGTATAAGTGAGGTGTCATTGTATTGGAAAATAGAACGTTCGAGCGTGTGCTATTGTTCTGTAACTTACCGCTGGCAACACCAACGCACACCAATGAGGCGACAAGAAGACAGACGATCTTGTTCATGTTGAAGGTAGCCACTTACTTCGTGTCTGGTTAGAATTCGTCCAATACGTCGTATTCATAGACAGCAGAGAGACCCCCTACCACGTCGATAACTTAACGTAGGCGACATAAGGACGTAAGCGCCATTATACGACGTTTTGCTATTTAGAATGGCATAAAGTCGTATAATTTTTTTTTCACGCAAATCGCTCTGAAAACTTTCGAAGCATATAGATCAATAATTTTTGAGCGTACTAAAGCTGTGAAGAGTATCAAGTCTTGTGGTCTGATCAGCTGTTTAGCATTTTCTACTTTTGATATGAAAGATTTTACTGAAATATTTGATACGTTATAAGTTGGGATCATGCCGGCAACAGTTTGCAGTGACAAGTACGAAGCGCTTTTCTCTGAATCAGGCATTTTGCTTTGAAAATTAATTACAACCAATTAAATCTATATTAAATTCTATGATTTTTGTGAGACTTACAAAGTGAGCACGGTGATTACCGCGAGAAGGTAATGCATAACTCTGGTCAGGGTAATTTTCTTCGCGACAAGGGGGTAGGGGTGGTTGGGCGATGATCGGCGATCGTCAAAGGCAACTGACGTCTGCACGGCTGCTGGATACAGGCGGGCTCGCGATCAGTGTCCGGATGATATTCCTCCTTATCTGCTACTCGTCTGGCTCAGGTTTCTCATTATTTGATTCAAGTGACTAGTCTCGATGTTCCCATTCGTATTTTCAACATTTACTGATTATTAACACTTCGTTTCCGTGAATCACTGATTTGACTAATTACCGCTTTCTGTCTATTTTTGTTTTGTTCATTGGTGTCACGTGATTTCACTTATATTTTGCTCTTGCTGAATAATTATGTTTTCGTTGACTTATTTATTGATGAAAATTGATTATTTGCTGTCCCTTCGTTAGATTCGTCGCGAGGGTTAAAATTTTTTGAATTGTCACTGTTTTATTTCGGTAGGCTTGTCTCGTCGTCTTACGCGTGCACTGCAAGAGCATGTATTATGATATCTATGATTAAAATGACCGTCCGTCGTCTTATGCGTTCGGTGCGAGGGCACTTATTTGTTTTGAATTACTATTATCACGAGGGTTTAAAATTTTTAATGATTATCACTGCGATTTTTCGGCAAGTTGTCTCGTCGTCTTATGCGCGCGCTGCGAGAGCATGTATTATAAATTGAAGTGACCGTCCCGTCGTCTTATGTGTTGCAAGGGTATGTCTAATTATTATCGATCACTGTCCCGTAGTCTTATTGAGAATGCGAGGGTATGTGTTTATTATTACTAATTATTAAGACTAATTATTACCGACCGTGTGCTGGTGTTATTTGACTTCTTGGTGCACTTTTGTTTACGCGTCGATATGTATTGATTTTTACTTGGCAGATATTTTTCTTTTACTCGTTGCACTTTGGTTGGAACACTCAGTTTCGATGAATGCACGTATCTGTCTGAATCACTTCTTGGCTTGGAGACTTTCAAATACGCGTTTACACCTATTCTGCGATTCTGAATTGATCAGATCCAATTCTGCGAATAATTGGCGTTAGTCTCTTCGAATTTGACACTCAATCACTTTCACTTTCGTCACGAGGACTACCGCTGCCACCAGTGTAACAAGACCGCTACTGCGAGTGTAACAAGCAGATCCTGTCAAGTATTTTTATAGGGTTCACCCCGTGTAAAAATACAGAAGTATACCGAAGGTGTTGGTGAAGTGATATCAAAAGAGTTTTAAGCGTAGAACGAAGTGATTATAATACAGCTTTTATTCTGTTACTCAAGTGCCGTTTAGAGTATACAAACAAGTAAAGTCTAATATCTACTAGAGATAGGTCTTATTCTCTAGAACAGTCAAAGAAGAAGTGAAGAGCTACTGTTCCGATAGGAAACAGGAAAGCTCGAGAAGAGGCGTAAAAGAGTGCAGGTAGGGGGCCACGTGTGGCTGACGATGCATGAGGTGATGCGAAGTTTAATAAGCATCACCGGATGCATTGTCTCAGATTAAGTCTGAGAATCCAGAGTTAGAGCGGAAAGAAATAAGAGAGGGGGAAGAAGAGTATCTAGTTACTATAAGCTAATAAGTAATAAGTATTACTAATAGATAGAGATATGGTGAGAGTGACGTATGGACTGAAGGTCCAGACGTAACAAAGAAATTTGTAATAGAAGAAAAATCGAAAATTTTCGCTTTTTTTTGCCAAGGTATCCTCTTTGGACCGCTCTCCCCTACTTGTGAAAATGATATACTGTGAGTTCCCAACGAAACCGGTCACAGGGTCACCTTTATCTGTTATGTACTACTTCGTACGCTTAGTATAGCTATGTCGGTTTGTTAATGTCTGGTCTCGTTGAGAACTCACATCGAATCAATTACATTGGATCTCTTTTGCATGATATGTAGGTTGTAAAATGTAAATGCTAGTTTGTTGGCAATTTTTCACAATTATTGTATATCGAATTACTAATTAAATCCTTTTATTCGAATGAATGCCCAAATTCTATACCATAGTCAATTGATACTGAAAAAATTAACAAACGTAAACATAAAATAAGCCGCTGATTTGAAGAGCAGAATTCGTTTCTATCAAAACAAAGTAAAATCAAAGAATTCATCGTTTAGGTTCATTTTCTTGTGCAAAATTGGTTGTTGTCGTTTGACCTTGAGAAATATAAAAATACATGTTTCATTCAAACAAATCAGAATCGCAGGACCGCGAGACGAAGGTTGGCGAAACGATCCAACATGGCCGCGGTCACTGCTTTATACCGAGAATTACAGTCCTTTTTTTGAAACAATTTTTCGTCTTCATCGTTGAGTGAAATGAACAAGTTTTGCGATATATGTGAGTGGAATTATATTTATGAGGTCGCTCAATAATTCGTTTCCACCCTTGTGATGCGTAGTCGGTGAAATCAGTGAAAACAAGTGACGGTCCCACGCTTCGCGAAACAAAAAAGCCTTATTTTACTCGATTTTGGTGAGATACACGTTCATGCAGCTACCAATTTGATTACAAATCGTCTAAGGAACCCATTAAACACCCCCCCGTTCATATCAGGCTTCATCATTTTTTAAATACGGAAATACTGAGTCCAGCATGCCCTTAAGTTATACTGATTTCACACACGATTTGCCACTAACGTTGTTTTTTTTAATAATCAATTGCTATTTTGTTAACGAATTTTCAATCACAACATAACCTATATTCGATTTTTAATGACGAGCTAACTTTGCAGAAATGGAATTTCCTAATCATTGCTTGTTTAACATATTCAGCCTGGCATATTTATGTTGCGTCGTTGATTTTCTGCATTCAACGATTGTATGATCTTGTATGAACGAAAATAAAATTAATTCTGCTCAACGAGCGTAATTGTTTTTTTTTTTCATCACTGACACGTATACATCCCTTTATGACGCAACTCTACCACAAAACCTTAATTTTTCAATCGTATCTCTCGGATTTCGTTAAGATATCGGAGTCTTCTACCCTGCACCCGTTTGAACTTGCCGCGGTAAATGAGCACCAGCTCGCCGCGCTCCTCCTTCCCCCCAAGGCCCCTCGCCTGCTTCAAATTGCTTCACGCTCTTGCGGCAGGAAGGGTACCAGTCCGCTATCCAGTATACACTACCCCCACTCTCTGTAGCGTTCCCCATAAAATTCAGTGCCTTGTATATGAAACAGCCGCGCGGCGGCGCCACTTGCCGGCGCTGTACATCGCGCTCTCACTCGCACCCGTTTTCAATGTCTGCTCTCACTCACACCTTGGGGAGCGGAGAGCACGGTCGTATACACAGGTCCGGAAACTCCCATGGTGGGGGTGAGGTTCTTAGCGAAGCTCGAAAGTTTCCTGCATTGGCCGCCGAAGTTCTGGCGCTGGTAGTAACCTAGTACAGGGTTGGAGTATAAACAAAGTTCCTAACCTAGAAATAGTGCTCCATGCATAATACGAGCAGGGCACAGTGTTTAATACCAGTTTTTATTTTTGGATCTGCAAATCTCGGCATTGAAAGATGCCGTGGGCTTGCTGTGGGCCGAATTGCGAATAAAAAAAAAAAACATTCGATCTCGAAGCAAAAGTACTCGACTTTTAAAGTACCGAGTGACGCGACCCTCCGTAATAAATGGATCGCGTCAATTCCGGGTGTTAATTTTTTACGATCAACACAAAGAGTTTGTGAACTACACTTCACCGAAGATGTGATACGAAGGGAGTGCGTCAAACGCGATGGAAATGTAAACCTGCTTGTAAAGGTAAAATTACATTCTTCTATTCTTCGAACAGGACTTTGAAATATCAACACAATGTTCAGAGCACAGTCTTCCAGTTCACATAATTTATTTATTTATTTATCAAAGCTACGCAATCGAATTTGTTAATAACAAACTATAGGAAAACTGTGATCTGTACAAAAAAGTAGGTTAGGAACTTTTTTATACTCCAACTCTGTATGTACTAGGTTACTACCAGCGCCTCAGCACCCGTGGCAGCTGGCGAAAGCACACTTAGATTCGCTAAGAACCTCACCCCCACCATGGGAGTTTCCGGACCTGTGTATACGACCGTGGCGGAGAGGCAGCGCGCGGCGACATTTAACACCACGGAATGGGGGCCCCTACTTTCGTCAACTAGCGGAAATAGCTCGGTCCCAACTCGGTCGACTAGAGGGAGTTCGAGTGCACGTTGCGACCGGTGATTTCATTTTCTAAATGCGTATATTCTTCAATTGTTCAGTATTGCTTCTAATATAGATTTTTATGTATTCGAACGGACGTTTTCGTGCACAGGTCTGAACAGTTGATTAACATTTGATTATAAAGTTATTATATGTATCATTCGATATTTCAAGATACGTATACACTCGAACTCCCCCAGGTTGACCGAGTCGGGACCGAGCTATTTCCGCTATTTAACGAAAGTAGGGGCCCCCACTCCGGTCGCCGCGGGCTGCCTTTCCTCTCCCCAAGGTGTGAGTGAGAGCAGACAGTGACAACGGGTGCGAGTGAGAGCGCGATGTACAGCACCGGCAAGTGGCGCCGCCACGCGGCTGTTTCATGTACAACGCTCTGAATTTTATGGGGAACGCTATAGAGAGTGGGGGTAGAGCCCGTCAGATAGCGGAAGCGAGTTCGGTCAAACACGGGAGTTCGTCAAATAGCGGACGGTTAACCTGGGGGAGTTCGAGTGTATATGTTTATGTGCTATGTTGCTGATTATTTATTCGTATCTATTTATTACACATTTCATGTAGATACTTTGAGCGTGCAGCGAGTCGGCATGTACCCCAGGGAAGTGGTATCTGGCGCCCCCGCGATAGGCAACTGAAC
>JAFFZH010014482.1:0-30896 GCA_018420115.1 Euura saliciscinereae
TCCGGGGGGGGGCGCGTGTTATTTCGGGACGTCCAATGGAACGCGTAACAACCCCCGGCCCCCCCAACCCTCAGTAAGGAAGGTTTTTCAAACCTTCAATATGAATCAATTGATAGCAACATGTTTGTTCTTTTCGCAGAGAATAAGAGAAAAACTCGATGGAACACGATACAGTCGATGATTGACGCAAAAGCAGCGTTGAAGACGTTGTTCGACGTCGCTGCCGAAACTAGGAGGAGCCAGTATGCTAAGAGTTATCAATACGACGAACTTATGGTCAGTATTTGTCTTTTTTGGGCATAGTTTCGGTGTTTAAACCGATTGTCTAATTTATTTTGATTTATCATCAACAGGAAGAATGCGACTCACTACGTATGAAGATACGACAGATGGAACTCCAGCAAAAGGAATTGTCTGCGAGACAACGGGAGAAAGAAGCGAAAATCCATGCCGAGCATGAAGAGGTTGTCGCAGGCCTCCTTGAGCAAGTGCGAGGGTTCTCGACTCCAAGTCACAAAAGTAACCCCGCCGAAGCACCTAAGACTGACTCTCTTCCAAAGGCTGTGAGGAAGACGGGTTCTGTGGGAATAAAAAATGTTAGTGATTCATGAAATTGTCCGCTTTCTGCTTTGTGATACGAAAAATTCAAGATCTGACGTAATTCTTTTTTGAATAGGAATTTCAGCAAGCTCAAAATCAATCTAAAACCAAGATTGAGCCGCATTATTCAGAACCTGTCTATGATGACTATACCGACGATAGTGTAATTGAAGACGACGTAGAAAAAGACCCGGATTGGACAAAGACTCCACTGTTCAATAGAATTAACAAGCTAATGGTAACTTATCGAACTCTATGTGTAAAATATTCTAACATTTTTCTTCATATAATTAAAACACATTTTCCTTTATTTCTAGTCTTCAACCATGGACGCTCGTGCGGAAAATGGGCCTGCGGGCACAAAGCGCTCGTCGGACGGTGAAATTAAGTGTGCTTGCAAAACGAAGTGTACGACACGTTTGTGCAGTTGTCGCAAAAATGATGTGGCGTGTACAAATTGCAATTGCAATCCGGATATTTGCGTCAATAAAGACAAGGAAAACGTGAGATATTTGATAAACTATCGGGCACTCACCCAAAACTCGTATACAAAGCTTATACTAAAACGTAAATTTCCTTTTCAGTTTAGACGAACCATCTTGTTCCCCGAAGTTGAGGAGAATGAGACCGAGGAGGCTAGTGACTCCTTCAAGAAGCCCGGGTAAGAATAATTATTTTTGTACAATAATAAGATAATAAGAGAGAATCTTATTCATATAACTATTGAGAATTAATGTTGTGAACACAATAATGAAACCAAATTTTAACGCATTTATTTTGAATTTTCCAGCCAGAAAAAGTTATTGCCACGAAGATCTAAGAAAGCTAAGATTCAGAATACAACTGTGCATATTGAAACATCGCCCATGAAAGAAGAAATATCAATTAGTTCAGACGACATGAGCACATGAAGAACACGGAAAGAGCTACCGACTTACTTGCTTTACTCAAATTAGACCTAAGAACAATTTTGGTGATGTTCGTGAACAATTCAATTCGTTGAACGAATTGTACAGATTTCAAAATATTCCCGCAATGGTACGTGTTAATCTTGGTCGAATAAGGCAGTCGCAAAGATTTGAATGGTTTTTATTTATTTATTTTTGAGAACACATCATCAATGAGAAAGAAGAAAACAATGAATTCTGTAAAAAAGTTACTTTTGTTCCGATTCCGTTGGGAGAACTATTATAATCGGATATTTTCGAATAGTACCTAATAATCGACGGAGTGGATGCGTAAAGGGATTCCAGCTTTCTCTCATATTTTCAACCATACAGAGAAGCAAGGCAATTGTTATTACGAATTGATTTTTAAACTGGAAATGCACAGCGTCGATAATATTTTATCTCAACGACATGATCGTTCTATGTTAAGATTAGAAATAAGTTGAAATCGTAAATATTATTAGGCTGCGAAGAATGGTAATCGAATTATCGGTTACATAATAAAGCATCATAATTTGTAAATTATTCCACGTCCATTTCAAGCTGAAACGCATAAGTATACTCTTATGAGATCAGAAAAGAGTGCTGCCTGAGGCTTGATAACAAGAAAAAACCTCGTCTTATCTTCGAACCGATACGGTCACTTTAAGAACGGTAAACGGGGGATTTTGTTTTTCAATTTTAATACATTGTGCCAGTTTTGTAGTTCTGTTTGGGAATACTCTCTGCGTAGATTGTCAGACCTCTAGCCTTTATCACCTGAGTCGCAGAAATTAGAAGTACTGAAAGAATATTTTGCGCACGCCGTGCGTAAAGTTCGATTTTACGCACGCAAGCGTGCGTCTAATCGGACTTTACGTGCGTTTGTGATGAAAAATTTTGTTCGATACATGTGCGAAAGTTGTTTTTCGACTCGTGAGATTGTCTCCCTCGCTTTGCTCGGGCGATAAACCTCCCACTCGTCTCAAAACAAACCTTTCGCACTTGTATCGAAATATACTATTCTGCCAAAATTCGTAGTTTCTACTCAACTTTCCGACACGAGTCGAGTTACATCGGTAAAGTGTCGAAAATTGACAAAATTGAAGCAGCTACTGTGCAGTGAGATGGACCCTTTCGATTTTGACGAAAGTTTCACAGATTTGTTGCGAGTGACGTATCAAAAAAAAAAAAAATTCGAATTGACGAAGAATGCCCCATAAACAATTAACGTCATTAATTATTATTGATTTTTCATATTCGAAAACAAGAGGGTTTGGACTGACTATGACCTTTGAACTTCTCGTTATTTATTTTGTTTTCAGCTAATTTGAAATTTGCGAATCTGGCCTCAGATTCTTGATCAGTGGTTCAAAAAACCTTCATGTACCAATTTTATGGGATTTCGACTGTATGTAGTTTTTTTTCCCAGCCAATTGGGTTCGCAATTTCAAATTTCGCGAATCTGACTTCAGATCCGTGATCAGCGACCTCAAAAACCGTGCATTAACAGATTTCATTCAAATTCGTTCTCAAGATATCGTCATTTTTATTGTATTTTTTAGAATTTTGTTTTTCAAATAATTCAAAAAGTACTGAACCGATGGGAGCCAAAATCTAATCAGTTTTAAGTTCAGAAAAGCCGCATCGATTGAGCCCAACTTGATCAGAATCCGCGGACTTGGTCTATAGATATCGTACCGACAATAATTTGATACACACACCCAGGCGTCCGACTCAAAATATTCGGGGTTGATTCTCTGGTCTTCAAAACGTGAAGATCCGGTGAAAATCAATCTTTCATTTTCGGGGTAATTACAACTTTCTCTTTTCTCTGAAAAAAGAGAATGGAAAGTTTTTCCGCTTTCGCTATTCATATCCCTACATGCAAACATCAATAGCCACAATCGGGGAGTTTCATGCATTGATGGAAAATTGATGAAAAACATATTGTGCCCGAGGGGTGAACCACTCTGGAAGTGCGGTGTAGAACAGTGTGTGAAGTCCCAGAAGTCCCGTGGAGTCTCGTGAAGTCCCATGGTCCGCGAAGTTCCTGAAGTCCCGTGAAGTCCCTGAAGTCTGATAAAGTCCCGTAAAGTCCTATGAAGTCCCGTGAAGTCCGTGAAGTCCTCGAAGTCCCGTGAAGCCTCTTGAAGTCCGTGAAGTCCCGTGAAGTTCTCGAACTTCCGCGAAGTCCTTGAAGTCCCGTGAAGTCCCATGAAATCCGCGAAGTCCCGAGAAGTCCCTGAAGTCCCATAACGTAGCGTGAAGCCTCTTGAAGTCCCGTGAAGTCTTTGAAGTCTTGAAGTCTGGTGTGCGCCATTTTTCGGAGTGGTTCAGAGAAAATCCTCAATTGTTTATATCTGGTTTTCATGTAAATCAAGTTTTTCAATAGAGCGTTTGAATTTCGCGGTCGCGTATGACGTCACACAGTATCTTTTACGTACAGATTTACCGTCTGATGGCGCTACGGACAACAATGGTCAACAGAAGAACATGGCGGCCGAGGTACTGTGTGACGTCACGTGGCGTTTGAAATTTCATAAACTTCAATTTCTCTTCACACTCGTCTAAAGTTCATTTGTCATGGATATTTGTTACTTTTTTCAATCTGAGGAACATTTGCCTATTATTGGCTCATATTTAATTGAAAAAATAGGGAATCGTCAAATTCTTACACAAACAATGTTTCTTAAACAATTTTTATTCCCGGCTGACATAGTTTTATTTTCGAAAGAGCAAAACTTTTTAACCGCGCGCTGTTTGGATCGTATCACTCGAATCGATATATTGCATATGATTTTCGATTCTCGAACGTACCATCGCGCCCGTAGCGCCCCCATTTAAAAAACGCCGCCGGGTTTTGGTTTCTGCTTGTGTTGAACATGTGCGTTTAGCGGAGAAGTGTTACCATGGATCTGTCAATATAAAGAACATTGTGAAAAAGGTTGAAAATCACCGAAGCCGCAATGAAGAATAAACCCACACGCCACAAGGAATCGAACACCTTCAAGGTTTGCCGCACTAAACGTTATCCGTAAAAATTACCTAACCTAACTCAATCATAACCTCACGTAATTCTCACTTTCAAATATTCTCTCCAGTTCAAACCATTCTCGGCACGTATCGCTGACATAGACGTCGATGTATTTCATCGAGTATCTCATCGTAACGAAGAGGACAGCGACGAGGTCGAAACACACTTCCACCAAGCGATTCAGAAATGGAGCGTACTTAACCTCACAGAGAATTATACGAACTTGAAAAAAGATCTTCGAGGCGTTATCACTCTGCCGCAGCTTTTGAACAGCAAAGAACACGTGATTACCGTTCTATTGAAGTACCTGAACCTCAAGGACCCCCTGTGTCTCCAGCCGATCCTAGAGTGAGTGAAAAAACTTGCGTTACATTTTCCGTGGTCTTGAAGAAGCAGTTAGTTTCATAACCCTGATTTATAATTTTTAGATTAGTCGTCGCCGCAGCGCGCGATCTTCAGAAAGAATTCTACGAATATTTTCCACAATTTCTGGCCGCAATTATAGATTTGCTGCACACAAATGATGCCGAACAACTCGAACACGCTTTTACAGCTCTGGCTTATCTGTTCAAATTCTTGTGGCGTTACTTGATCAAAAATGTCGACACAGTTTTCGAGCTGTTGTTGCCACTTCTAGCAGAGTCTAAACCGAGTTATGTGAACAATTTTGCTGCCGAGAGTTTCTCATTTGTAGTCAGAAAAGTAAAGGACAAGAATGCTTTTCTGATACTGCTGCTCAATGCATTGTCGAATCGACCTGACGGAGTGTCAGGATGTGGGAAATTGTTGTTTGAAGTTATACAAGGCACGCCTGGCCAGTTCCATTCCTGCGCCGAACCAATGCTCCTACTTTATATGGGGAGCCTGGAGAATGATTCGATCGATCGGCAGCTCTTGTACAAAGTGCTTCAGCAAGTTGTCGACTCTTTTCTTGAGTCCATAAAACCGCAAAACAGTCAGGTTTTCTGGACAGTATCTCTACAATTATTGGACCAGTTCATGGAAAGTTATAAAAAATCAGACAAAGACATCAAAGAATCTTCAACGAAAAAAAGTAGCGACGGATTGGTGCTGCTGCTGAATTTATTGCTGAAAGTTGTCAATTACAGAGATGGAAAAATGCTCGCTAATCCCGGTCCACTGATTAATCAGCTGGTAAAAGCGTTAGATTTCTTCGAGAGTAAGGAAGAGACTAAGCTTGGCGACAAGGCGATTGTCAAAGGCTTAGCCGAACTGTCTGGGTCAGTTCTTTTGGCATCGAGTGTGAAACTTACTCAAGAAAGTTCGAACAAACTTGTGCTAAAAATTCTTTCGATAGCAGATTCGGAAATATTACTTTCCGTTGTCGAGCAGTTAATTTACTACTCGTCATTTGAGACACTGATACTACCCCACTTCATCGATTACAGTTTTCGAAATAGCTTCGACGATAATATTCTCCGGATTTTTTCTAAAATTATCATCGCCAAATCTTCCCCATGTCTCAACGGGATAAAGCTGACGGAATGGACTAGATACAATTTGAATTTCAAAAATATCCCACAAGATAGTTTGACCTACTTACAAAACGGATTGGCAACTTTAAATGAAGATGTCACGACAAAAGGTGCTCTCCAAACACTGATAATTTTACCGCATCTAAGTCCCATACCTAAGATGTGCAAAGAGACGTTACTAAAAGCTACTGTCTCGATTTATGAAAAATTGTTAGCTTTTGACAAAGTTGGTTCAAGCAAAGAACTCAACGAGTTGAGTTTCAAATTCTTATTGGCGATGGAATCCGTTGTTCATATTTTGAACTCAAACGAATTTTCGGAATATGTCACCAAGCATGACATAAATTTCGCCAAATTAATGAATGATCATTCAACAGTGAGGAGTATACTCGGTGCTGTTGATTTGTGCCTCACACATATCGTCGCTTCAGAATTCAAAGACAATCTTATAAATGTACAATTGTTTGATTTGTTGAATGAGAACTTGGCGCCGTTGTTGGGGTCTCCTTATCACAAGGAGAGACTTGTGGTAGCCCACATTTATTCTCTATTCAGCAGTGAGCAACAGTTTGCCCTTCCGAACGAATCAAATGGGAGAAATGCATTGGACATTCCATATTTGGCCGAAGTTGAGCCAGCAACAGTTCACACGTACAGAGAGAGATTGCTTCAGCTACAAAGTCTTGCGTTCGAAAGTCAAGCGATCGCCAATTTGGAGGCAAAGTACTCAGAATTTCCTTTACACTATCTGTTGGGAAATTTATACATCAACTTTTCATTGCTTTGGGACCCGACGATGAAATTAATCGCGTCATACGCACACAAACAGTGCGATTCGTTTTGGCCTATATTCATGTCAAAATTGAATGGTACAAGAATGCCAGATGATTCAGCTGTTAGCAGCATTTCTACATTCGATTGCGACGTTACTTCCATGCTTTGGTCCAAAGTTTATATCAACGACGATAAACCTGACCACAATAACTACAATTTACTACTTTGGAAGTGTATGGCTTCATTTTCTGACTTTGCCGAGATGAAAAATCGCGATTTAACTGGATTATTCATTGACTTCGTTGAAAGCAACTTTTTCAAATCGAATTCCGAAGACGCAAAATCATGGAGCATCAAGAAGCATGACGAAGATGATGGATTGACTCAGACCAGCCAAGTCGAAGACGACGATGATTTGGACGATGAAAAAGTAACTCCGAGTGAGCCTGCATCGAATAAAATATCGTTTGCTGGTAAACATAAGATCAAGCTGCTGCTCGCGCAGATGGAAATATTTTCAAAAGTGAAGAATCCACGAACCTTATACCGCGAAGCTGATATGTATAAAATTTATTTGGAATTAATTTCCTCTAAAAATGCTGAAGTTCAAAAGTCTGCGCTGAACTGTCTGATGGCGTACAAACACAAGTATCTGCTGCCATACAAGGATCATTTGTTCAATCTAATCGACGAGAAGAGTTTGAAGAATGAGTTGTCTTTGTTCAAAATCGATACAGAAAGCAGTATGATACAAGATGATCACCGCGAGGGATTGCTTCCGATTCTTATGAGAATAATTTATGCCAAAATGGTGATGAGAACAGGAATGCGAACGGGTGGCAAGGCTGGTGGTCTCGTCAGGAGAACCATCGTAATGCGATTCCTGGCTGGAACTCAAGAGGATGAAATGATGATATTTGTCAAGATGGCGTTCAAGCTCTTTCAAAAACATGTGCCAATTACATCTGACGAAGAACTAGATCTGAATGAAATGGTGAAAGATGTGATCGATAATCTTGATTTATCCAACATCATTCCACCCAAACGTTTGCAAAGCTCTGTTAATCTATTAGCCATTATAATCGAGCAGTTTGGTGGTAAGATGTCGAGCAAATTACTGCCTCGTTTGCTAGGAATATTGCTCTGTGTCCTGGCTCATGTTGTTGCAATATCGCAACGATCGAACGACGTTCATCCCGGTTACCTTTCCTCGATCAGAAATCTACGCAGCAGCTGTCTCGGTATTCTGGCGAGGTTCTTCTCACATTACGAAAACTATGAGTGGACCGAGTCTGAAATTGACGCTCTATTTTCCGTAGCCGTATTTCCGTGGCTTGAAAAGTTACCGATCGAAGGAATCCACAGTCCGACTGCGCTATTGAAGGTTTTCATTGCATGGAGCCACAATCCTCGATACTTTCCCCTGTTTGCAAAACATCAACAGGATAATCCGTCACTGACGCCATTGCCATACATCATAAAATTGATGCTTGGACCTAAGACGCACGGCTCTGTCATTAATGCTACAATGGAAATGGTCGAAAAAATGTTGACGCTACAAGATTATGGAGTGACTGATAATACCGCTGACCAAATGGATGTGGAAGTGAAAATCGTTCCCTTGATACTAGTCAACAACATGCTGCAGGTTCAACAGAATACGATTCCACGTGTGACAGACAAAATTAATTACGGTTCTGCTCTGTTACTATCTCACATACCTAGTATTTTGGAGTACATCAAGAGAAAGTTGAAAAAATCTAACAAGGGAGTCAACAGAACACAATTGATTGTACTGTCACGAGTATCCGAATTCGTGACAGACTCTGAAACGTGTGACACACTGTTGACATTGCTGTTACCAATTCTTGTTAAAAAAGCTACAACTGGTGCCACTGAAGAGATGGTTGTCCAGTTAGTTTCCACCATCCTCAATCTTATGAAGATTGTTGAACAACCAGAAAAGCACATTCGACTTATCGTCCCACTTGTGGGTGTGATCACGGCTGTATCAGCTAGAAAGTCACTCATGCAGTTGTACAGTATCATATCACAGGGTTCCAAGGAAGAGCACAGGGAGCTAATGACACGTAATTGCAAATTACTCACAGATTTGAATGCTTGGGATAGTAAATGGATCGATCAACCGGATTTTGAAAGACGACTGGATGCTTTCAAGAAAGTGAACACATTGCTGGAAGAAGACGCCCTCGTGCTGGAGTTTGGAGCAGCAATAATATACAATTGCTTTTACTTTCTCAAAAACGAAAAAGATTTGGCGCTGAGAGATATGTCGGGGCAATGTTTGAAGACAATTTCTACCAAATTGGTCAGGAAATACAAAGATAGCCACACCGCGAAACATTATCTGATAGATGAAACCATTTTATCAATCGTACGAACTGGAATACGGGATAGAAATGAAACTGTACGAAATCAGTCGATTGCTTTGCTGGGCCAATTGGCAATGGAATGCTCCGATGTACATCCTGTCCTGCGCGATCTTCACCCATTGACTAATGAAACTGACCCTGAAGTTGATGTTTTTGAAAACTTACAACATTTACAATTACACCGAAAAGCACGTGCACTGCTCAAATTTTGTACAGTCGCTAAGAGCTTGAAGAGGTCACCGAACCCAAAAACGTTGACACAGTTCATCCTGCCTCTCGCATCCTCTTATTTATGCACCGAGACTTTCATAAATAAAAACAGCATCGTCGACGCGGCGATTGAAACTGTGGGCACCGTGTGTAGGCTCTTGCCTTGGCATCAGTACGAAGTCGTTCTCAAATACTATTTGGATAAATTACGATGTTCGCTGGAATTCCAAAAACAAACAATCAGGATTGTTGTTGCAATATTAGATGCGTTCCACTACAATCTCTCCAAGTACAAAGAACCTGCAAATTCTGCGTTAGTCAAAGGAATTGACGACGAATCGAAGGAGAAAGAAACACCTCCGAGCAACGAGGAGGAGGGTATTCTGGATGATGTACCTGACATGGACGAACAGCTAGACCGAGCGTTAGCAGATGATGCCGTTAAATCTGACGAACTAGAACCAAAAGATACTAAAGAGACACAAGCAGAGATTCCAGTAATGGAAAGAGAGCTGATCCTCGCCCAATCTGCAGCTAAGAGGCTTGTATTCAGTATAACAAAAGGCTTACTGCCTCAGTTGCATCGGTCAATCATGGCACGGACCCAGCACGAGAACAGTCACAAAGTGAACAGAAAGAAAACAGGCTTTGAACGAGAAGAGGAAGAGATACTGAGAGTGCCAATCGCGCTCGCTGTTGTTAAATTGCTCCAAAAATTACCGGAAGGTGTGTTGGAGCAAAATTTACCAGGGTAAGCAATTACTTTTCGTAATTTATTTGATTGTACAATCAAAAATCCGCATCAGGTACTTACCTTATCCGCCCTTCTTTCAGTGTCCTGATGAAGCTGTGTACGTTTCTCAAATCTCGGTTGGATTCTGTGAGGCGAATTACACGCGAAACTATGCAAAAAATAATGATAACATTAGGACCGGCATATTTACATCACTTGCTCAGGGAGATGAACAGTCTGTTGACTAAAGGCTTCCAAGTTCACGTTCTTGTCTACACGATACATGCCGTGCTCGTTTCTTTGAAGCCATTCTACAAACCTCTCCACATGAATCAAAATTTGCAGAGCATTCTATCGGTAAGCTAGAGTTTTAATTTATTACGTTCCCGATATTTAACGAACATTTGTGTACTACAGGTTTGCAAAGTTGACCTATTTGGGTTGACGGCTGAAGAGAAGGAGATTGCTGGCATCGTAAAAAATGTTTCTGAGGCAAAATCGACCAAGAGTTTTGACATTTTTCACATACTGGCTCAATTCATAACTGAATCTTGTTTACTCGATCTCGTCATGCCTTTGAAAGATGCTTTACTCAAAACGCATTCATACAAAATAATTCGCAAGGCAGTCGAGTGTCTTAGACAGGTGGTTTTGGGTCTGGCCGATAACAATTTCATAGAAACCAACAAGATGCTCACATTCCTTTATGGTGTCGTTTCCGAAAGCATACCCGATCTTTTGCCTACGGCAAGACCCAAGCAATTGACCGAAAAAGAGGTTGAGATTCAAGCACGCCAAAAGCCTGATTGCTTCATCGTCGCTCCTGAGCCAAAGAGTAGAATGGGCATAAAAGCCAGAGCGAAGACTTCGAGCAATACCAATGCCCACGTTATGGTCGAATTCGGTCTACGACTATACCACATTCTCTTGAAACGGGATCGTATATCCGCACCCGAATTCAAATCATACCTGGATCCCATAGTATCCATATTGAGTGATTGCTTGAAGTCCCAACATGTCAAGGTAAACTATGATTATTACAAATCGAACTGTCGAAACAATTGTAACAATATGACGGAAACTGAAATAGAAAAATTAGACTTCTACCAATTAAACTACGATTTTCATACTTACTTGAAATCTTACTGCATTTCAGCTGACGACACTCGCGCTTCAGTGCCTGAATTGGATTCTCAAGACCGATCTCCCATCGGTCAAGACTTACATATCAGAAATTTGTTCTTCGATGTTCAATATTTTACACAAATATGCTGCAGCTGGTTTGAGCAAAGGAGATAACTTCGATCTAGTCATGGCAGCGTTCAAATGCATGTCTGTGCTTGTGAGAGATGTGAAAAACTTTACCATAAGTTCTGAGCAGGTGAAGATACTCATTATCTACGCTGAACAAGATCTACACGATTACGACAAGCAAGGAACTGCCTTCACTTTGCTCAGAGCCATACTGAGTCGTAAATTGATCGTCCCTGAAATGCACAATGTCATGTCTAAAGTTGCTAAGCTCAGCGTCACTTCGGATCTAGACCACGTTCGGCAACAGGCGCGGTCAATATTCCACATATTTTTGATGGAGTATCCATTAGGAAAGGCTCTGGAACGGCATCTTTCCTTCTATCTATCGCAACTGAACTACGAACTGAAACCAGGAAGACAAAGTGCTCTTGAAATGATCCATGGCATCATCACTGGATTCCCATTGGTAAGTTCCTTCTTGTTGTCTAGAATATCCGTGATACATATTCGAGAATTGTTGCAGCTACTAAAACTAGGTACATAGTAGCTCTCTGGTTTTATTAGACACCTGGAACCGGTGTTCATAAGTGCTTATCTTATTCCAGACTGTCTTATCCAAACATTCAGGACTACTCTTCTTGATGGTTGGTGCAAGACTGGTGAACGACGATGATCCAGACTGCAAGAAACTTTGCGCAAAATGCATAAAAGAAATGATCAGTCGACTGTCTCATAACGATAAGAATAAATTATTCGACATTGTCATAGTATGGTTGAAAGATGACAAGGTAAAATTTTCTTGGAATTACTCAATTACAATTATCCATGCGAAAGCAATTACTTATGGAACAATGAAGCAAAGGATTATGCCTAGTTCAATATCATAATTTGCAGGTTGCTCACAGACGGCTTGCAGCACAGCTTTGCGGTATCTTTGTCGCTGTTGAGAAAGAAGCTTTCGAATTACATCTCGCAGAGTTACTGCCACTTATCATAAAACAATTCAGCGACGATAACTCTGACGATTCAGCACCGGGTCGGTTTGTGAAACTACCAAAAGACTATAAGATGGACGTCGACAGTGGCGGGCTGGACGACACGACAGCCGAAAATTCCGAAAGAATGAAAGACCACCATTTGTTCCAAGTTTTACAGATGTTACTCAAACTATCGGCTAATTGTCCGAGCTTCTTGACCAGTGAGAAATACGAAGAGGCAGTCTCAACATTAGCTGGTAAGGCTTTGAGGAATTCTATTTTACGTTTTAAATTTTTACAATAATGCAGCTAACTGAAAGCAAACTTCAAATTCTAGCTTACAGCCAAGCATTATTGGCCCATCCTCATCTATGGGTTCGTTTGGCAGCAGCACAATTGATTGGCTTCATTCTGGCTGCCATTGACACTGAAAAAGTAGCCGCCATTCTGGAAAACCCTGATGAATGTTCGACGCGGAAAGGTTTTATTTACGCTGATCCAATACCTACCATAAAGAGCCTGGCTCTAGACATGGCAGCGCAGCTGCAGCCCGATCTCGTTTTTGAAGATCTAGTTGATCAGGTGGTGAAAAATTTAGTATTCATCGCTCGAGTTGTGAAATCGGTCGGCACTAAAGATGGCAAGAAATCTAATACCTATGAAAATAAGGAATACGACAATGACAGAATATCTCTGTTCTGGCTTGTTAAGAGAATGAGGAAGGTTGTCAATGTCGAAGTGACTCAGTCACCCAAATCCACGACGATGGTAAGTTTATAATTTTTTTTATTCACAAGACTCCACATTCACGGCAATAATTATTCCAAATGCATATTGATCATGAATTATGATAATTCAGCGGACCGCAGTATTCAAATGGATTGCCGGTGTTGTGGCGACTGTTCCTGCCGAGAATCTGAATCCAGTATTGTTTCATATGATGTCTCCGCTGGTCAGAGAAATGGCGACGACTGAAGAAAGCAATGCTCCATTGCGTCATTTAGCCAAAGATGTTGCGACCATGATAAAAAAGAGTTTGGGAAGTGAAGAGTACACAAGGCTGCTCAGCAAAGTCCAACAACAATTGGACACCAAGAGAGCTGAGAAAAAGAAATTGCGTACGCAAGAGGTAATTTCGATTGCTTTTTGTAAAAATCAATCACTTTGAAGTATACTTTATTTCATTTTTTTTTTCGTTTCCTTTCAGTTTGTTACGGATCCGGAATTGGCTGCCAAACGAAAAATTGCGAAGCAACAGAAAAAGAAGGAAGCCAAGAAGCGAAAAATGGAGACTATGAAGGGTCGAAAGACTATTGGAAAAAGGCCGAGAAAGGAAGTGAACTTGGATACAGTATAGAATATCTAAGTCTCTGTTTTGTAAATAGGTATTACTGATTTTATTTTAAAAAAAAAGGAAAAACGAAAAAATATATATATTGTTGTATTACATCTTCATCAAATTGATGAGTACTTCTAACTCGAAAATGTTGACTCAAGAAAACTTGCGCAGCAAACAAAATATGAACGCAATGAATAAAAATAACTTTCTTTTTAAGAATTCGTGTTTCTTTAATATTATCCCAAATTGGGAGAGGCCCGTTTGGTCACAACCCGTTTGAACACAATCAATAATAAACTTGCATTATTGGACATGATTTTTTTTCGGACACATTCAGATTGGGCACATTTTTTTTTTTTTTTTAACGTACCAAATTGGACACATATTATGTTTCGTCCTACCCCCCTCGAAAACGCGTCTTTTCATACATGCGAAGCGGGTGGAATCTGAGTTATTGCGGCCGCTTGGCAAGCGGGCGCACATTTCCATTACAGCCCGCTTCGAGCGGGCGGAAAGTATGAAAAAGCGTGGTTTCAAGGGGAGGGGGGAAACCGTGGGCGGAAGGTGAGTTTTACTCGTGAAATCGCCTTCTTTCCGCCCTTGATACACAATGTACTATTTTAGTGTCTCCCATTGGCATACATGCACCTCTCTTGTACGTTGTTGTTGAGTTTCTTCAGTCAGTAACCACCTCATTTTTTCCATTTCTAACTGATTCATTTTCACAGGCATTTGTAACTTAAGAATTGAGGCAAATGGAATAGAATTGCTGATTGTCTGAGAAGCACTGTTTTCAACCCTCTGTAGTCACACATGGTCAATTTGACCCAGTCAGTTTCCAAAAGGCGATAATGAAAATCGGTTCAGCGGTTTGACTGGAATTTTGTTTTCAGGGGGTGAAGGGGACACATACATTTCTCTTGAAAATGTTTGGAAACGACACGAAAGGTACCGAAATGTACTTCCTACAGGGTTTGAGAATGTTTACTCGATCCGATGTTCATACTGACATTTGTTGAAAAAAAAATAACTACTCCGTTTAGCAAAATAAGCAACCTCTATAATGTTGAAAAACGTGCAATCATAACAATCAGGATTCTGTGGACGTGGCCAAGAAATGCGATAGGAGGTACAGTGGGTTCTCGTTATAAGAGTCCTCGTTGTAAGAGTCTTTCCCCTTCGTTCCGTTTTTATAGCTTCCCCCACTCTACCTGCGTACGTATTGTATTCTAACTTTGGCTCGGACTCCACGTTATAAGCTACCATGCGTCCCGTGCTTTCGAGGCAGGTGGTGGGGGAACACTCCAGCGACGGATTTCTTGGAATCCTATTCCCCTATTCCCCCGATCAGTCTCTTATAACGAGAACCCACTGTAGTACTAGTCAGTGACTCTACTCTCTAAATCCTTGGAGTGACTATTCACTCCACAAGACTGAAAATCGTGCCAGTGGGAGCAGGAGTGACTTCAAAGAGTGAATTTTCACTCCCCAAGAATGACTATTCACTCGATAAGAGTGAAAAAGTCACTCGTTTAAGAGTGAAAATCGTGCCAGTCGGAAAAGAGTGAATAGTCACTCCAAAGAATTCAGAGAGTACCCCTACGCGCTTTGTCAAATTTCGAAAAATGGTGAAACTAATAATTCGGTTATTCAAATTAGAAAATTTTAGGAGCAAAAACCAAGTCGTTATTTCGAGGAATCAGCAAAAAAATACGTTTTTTTCCTTTTCATCCACTTAGGAATCGAATTCCAAGAAATCCCGTCTTAGTGAGTGCTTACGTAAGCACTTGAGAGGAATATGGTCTCCGAATTTCATCCAGGAAGATGAAAGACAAAGGACGATGATATGGCTGCATCGTTTGGTTTCTAGTTTGACATGAATAGAAATGAACAGATCTGGATAGTTCAGAATAAACTTGACATTCATCCTTAACCCGAGAACTGGTCATACCTAGTTCTAGTTGGTTAGATCTAGTCGAATATAACAATACAGTCCGCTCTCTGAGTAGTGCCGGTGATGGGCGGTTAGGGGAGTATTTTTCCTGGAACTAAGGTATCCCCACCACTACCGCGCGTCCGAGTCGTCGGAATTCGTTTCGCTCTCTCTGAGTAGTGCCACTCCGTTTGTCACGCTTTTTCAATGAGCCAGCGTGTGGCACTATAGGCCAGGCGTCAGGGGGTTTTGGTTTTGCTCTAAATCAGTAAAAGGCGGACAAAGCTGGAATCGCTTCATTTCGATGCTGATTAGAATGTACTCAGTTCTCTACCCTCTGCGGCGGCGGCAACACCGCTATTTTCATCAAAATGGCGGCTGGAAACCAGTTTTTGGCCAATATTTCGGTTCCAGTTGGTTGTATCGAAAAAAAGATGCAGTCAAGAAATAAAGCTTATCAAATTTCCTATCGAAAAGGTCGAATACATTTTTCGTCTAAAACGAGTTTTCTTGGAGCTACAGCTGAGAGAAGCCGAGTATCTTTTCAAATTGACATCGTATGTCAACCTTTTCCCGCGGCATGCCGGTTTTTGCTCGTTACAGCCCACGCTTCACGTGTCGAGTGTTCGAACGAACTTGATACTGCTATTCTTCGTCGATTTCACTATTACCAAGCTGCAAATGAACATGAAATTCATATTTACGACGATTTAATACCCGTTTCCACACCACCTTGCGGTAGAGTTGAGGGTGCGTTTTTTTTCTAGTGGTATCCCCAGTAGGCCTGATCCACGGTCAAAGTCTTAAGTCATCTTGGCTTCCTTCGAAGTTGGAGGTCTGAAAATGTCCCTCACTTCGATACTGTTAAAAATGTTTACTTCGTCATCCGCTGGGTCCTTTGGGTCCTCCGGGTCGTCTAGGTCTTCCTCGTGAGTTTCTGTAAGATTCTCAGCTCGATCGGTTGTATTCATATTTCCATAGTCTCCGTCCGAGTCGTCTAAGTAGGCATCGACGTTTCTACAAGAGTGTCCTCGACATTCATAACAAACTACGGAACAACGTAGTCCGGCCTTTCTACATCCACAAGCTGCCTTATAGCCTTTGGTACATTTGCAGCACGCCAACATCCTTTCCGAGCCTAGTACTAAATCTAGCAATGGTACGGAACTGAGAATCTTACAGAAACTCACGAGGAAGACCTAGACGACCCGGAGAACCCGGACGACCCAACCGATGACGAAGTAAACATTTTTAACAGTATCGAAGTGAGGGACATTTTTAGACCTCTAACTTCGAAGAAAGCCAAGACGACTTAAGACTTTGACCGTGGATTAGGCCTACTGGGGATACCACTAGAAAAAAAACGCAGTCAACTCTACCGCAAGGTGGTGTGGAAACAAATATGAAATCGTCGTAAATGTGAATTTCATGTTCATTTGCAGCTTGGTAATAGTGAAATCGACGAAGAATAGCAGTATCAAGTTCGTTCGAACACTCGACATACGTGAATCGTGGGCTGTAACGAGCAAAAACTGGCATGCCGCGGGAAAAGGTTGACATACGATGTCAATTTGAAAAGATACTCGGCTTCTCTCAGCTGTAGCTCCAAGAAAACTTGTTTTAGACGAAAAATGTATTGAACCTTTTCGATAGGAAATTAGATAAGCTTCGTTTTTGGGCTCTATCTTTTTTTCGATACAACCAACCGGAACCGAAATATTGGCCAAAAACTGGTTTCCAGCCGCCATTTTGATAAAAATGGCGGTGCTGCCGCCCCCGCAGAGGGTAGAGAACTTAGTACATTCAAATCAGCATCGAAATGAAGCGATTCCAGCTTTGTCCGCCTTTTACTGATTTAAAGCAAATCTTTGCTCTTTTAAACGCCCTGACGCCTGGCCTACTACTCAGAGAGTCGAATACGCGACTCGAGGTGAGCCGGTAGTGGGGGTCGCGTTCGAGCGAGAAAGTGGGGAAGCGGCGTTACTCAGAGCGGCACTACTCAGAGAGCGGACTGTACCTCAAATTATAGCATACCTGACGAGATGTAATTTGATCTTATCAGATCCAGTCACTGATATCAGTGGATGCATTTCTTGCTCCCTGGATAATGCTGGACACAAAAACGTCTGGTGGAATACATCTGTATCAAGGCTTGCAAAAAGCAAATTCAGATCTGGCAAAAAAAAATTTCTACCACACATGCCTCAAAAACTCGTGTTTTTTGCCCTCCAGTCACAGTTTTTTGACCGGGGCAATAAACCGGGATAAAAACTTGTCAAGAGGGATAAAAACCTTGATAGAGAAAAAAACCTCTCGTAACCATAGAAACGATGAAATAGACTAAGAAAGTGCTGCCCCCAGTGGAGAACACCGTACTCGTGGTTCTAACCTCACTTTTTCTCGTTTTTAATGCATATGTGGTAGAAAATAACATATGTGCCATGGGAAGGAAGCAGGCGTTTTGTCTCGCACATTTATCGGCGCTCGACAAAAAACGCCTGCTTCCTCCCCGTGGTGCATAATATAGGGGAGCGAAGGCTAAGTTGGCGCACCTAACGGAGATTCGCAATAACAAAGTGAATATTGGTCAAATTACATCAGGAAAATCGCGAAATGATACTTGTATATCTATTCCATTATATCGTGAAGTAAATAAATATGTATGTAGACTTTAAAATACTAAATTATTGATAGTTCTGAAAAGTGCACCCGCGTCATATTACCCGCACGTTCGGGTAATATGGCGCACTATAGTTAAACACGTAAAGCTCGGTTAAATGCAGTTTTTTGATACGTAAAGTTAAAATTTCACGAAAACTTGATGAATAACAATAAATATTATATGTACTTCATTTTATTATGATGTTTTGATATCGTTATGGGAATTAAAATACGAATACTCAAAATTAAGTCCTACTTCAATGGTAGGTTAGGCTGGAAGTAATAAGACAGGATATGTTTATGTGTTGAATAATTATCTAAGTATTTAATATTCGTACCTACGCCGCGAACTTGTTGCTCAGAAACAATGGAGACAAAAACATAACCACAATTTGTCCGAAGGGTCTAGTCGCGATCGCGCGCTAACTTACCCGCCGATCACCGGTTCGTCTGCGCCAAGTCACCCGTTCATGTACTCGCGCCAATTACGCGTCTATGTCAGTGACAATGAATCGCACGTATAACAAAGTGTTGTACTATTCGAAAGCTGAAGGACTAAGGATTCTAAAAAAAAATTAAATACCTCCGTTTTATGCGAATAGTTGTTAGTTATGGAGGTATTTCTGTGACCGCGCCGATACAAGCATAGAGCCGAATACTGGATTATTACGATATCTTCAATAAATTAAAACGTATGATGATAATATTTGGCCACAACACATTTAGTCTTTCAACGAAAGTAATCAATACCTTTATACCGCCCTAAGATCAATCGTTTGTCTTAAATATAGGTGCGCCAAGTTACACTCCGCGCCAACTTACCCTCCGCTCCCCTACTAGTCGTAAGTTCCGGAATTGTCCCGGAGAATGATAATTTGGATCCTGGAAAACCACTGTCACCAGTGTGACAAAAACGACCCTATATAGTTGCAATTTGAGTGGAGACTATCTGCACACTAACACGTCAAAATCACTAGAGACCAGACAACGCGAAACCTGTGTCTTCCTATAAGACTAGATCTTCAAACAGATTATTTGGTAGAAAATCAAATTATGCAGATATTTCGAAGAATGGCTGAGGATTTATCTAATGGAATATTATTCTACAATAGTAAAATCTGTATAATTTTCCCTGGTCAATGGTAATACATTCAGAATTATGCAACAGGAGCCGTCCTTAAATTACGTCAGATGATTTTTGGACGATCTTTGACCCCCCCGCCCCTCCTTTCTTACGTAAGATTTCATGCTATTTTGAATATTATTGTTATCACATATTTTTGGTCGTAATGAATCAGAGGTTTTTTTGTCCTTCAAAACACCATAAAAGTCTAATTCAAAATTCATACGAGAAATTGTTTATTTACGGTGGTAATATGTCTCGAAGAAAAAATTTAGTCTTCTATAGTGATCAAATTGCATGCGCAGGGATACTTTCAACTCTCGTCGCAGCCTCTTCGAGCTTTCATTACAGAAGGTTAAAGTATGTATATTGAAAAACGTACATGTACATTTTTTGTACATGTACGTTTTCGAATATACTTAAAAAAAAAAAATAATATTCCAAACCAGAAATCTTTCCATAAGTTTTTGAATTTTCATAGTATGTTATGAAATGAAAATTTCATCCTTTGGCGATGAAAGCTGTTTATGCACATCAGGTACTTTTTGTAGCAAAGAGAATGCAAAGAGACTGCTAAGAAACTGTGAAGAGACTGCGGAAGGTTTCCTGTGTATATACTTTCATTGCAAAAACTTGACAATTTAGACAAAAAACTTACAACCTGCTTCGGAACAGTGTTGGAATGCCTCTTGGATGGAACTTTGTTCGGGTGATTTCAAGATAAGAAAATTTACTTTTTCGAAAAATTCCAAGAATTTCCCTCGGATTTTCCTGGAGTGGTCATGTCGGTCTAGAGCATGGTGGATGTAATACTTCCACCATGGTCTAGAGGCTTGAAAAAATGCCGAATTTTTGTGAATTTCTTTAAAATAAAACCAATATGACGGCTATAGAAGATTTGTTTTTTTCCTTTCATGAGGCTACTATTAGTATTATAGTTTTATAAGTAACGCCCTCATGGTTGTCTTTACAAAAAAATTCACAAAAATGCGGTAGTTTTCCGAGCCTCTAGACTGAGATGACGCCTCAACAAAAATTACGGAATTCTGTTATTCAGTAGGTATTTTACTTGTTGATAGGTGATACATCTTACGGCAGAAATACTTTGATCTTTCCCCTTCGTAAAGATTAGTAAATCCTTCCCCCCACCGACCCTTACGTAATTTATGGACGGGTCCACAAAGTGTAAATTCGTATCTCTGAGAAAGATAGAAAGAGCCCATATTACTGCCTTTAATCCGTATTTATGTGAGTTTTGAGACGTAACCGTGAATTATTTCATCAGACCATGTTTTTGATAGCGAAAAGTAAATATTTTGGCTGTTATTTAAAGTCATCTACGTCATTTACATAGATTTTGGAAATTATATCCATTTGGGGTTTTATTGGGCCATACTGAGGCGATATAAGAATAGGCTATGGCTATGGTCTTTCTGTGTTAAATCGTAATCGATTCGAATGTCAACGCGTCCGCTTAAAATTTTTGATGTCAATTTTTTTTTTTAGTTCTCTCGAAATATTTGTAATCATACATTTTTTTTATAGCATATATATGAAAACTGTTGAACATTATTTTGAATTTACAACACATTTACTATACTTTTATATAATTTATATAAAAACTTCTGGAATTTTGGGGATGATTTCAGAGCTATAAGAATGATGAATATTCGCGAAAAAATTAGTGCTATGATAATCGGCCGTCTGAAAGTTTCATTATTAGAAAATTAATGTTTTACTCGAAAATCACACAGTCCGTTTATTCGTTTAGCCATTTTCCTTTGGCCTTTTGGCATATGATTTTTTGAACTTTCACATTTCTAGCAGACTTCCGAGATGGATATCATATTTGACATACTTGTACAGAAATATGAGGGCCAATGGATCGTTTTGGCTAGATTAGCGAATATGCACTTTCGGAATACTATGCTTCAGTGTTACGCTGTTCCAGCGTGAATGGAAAACGGTCAGCGTGTAGGCTTATTACCATCAGCTCACGGCGCCTCGCTCATTCTGTGCAGTGCAGCACGAACGTCAAGATCATGATCAATTTCACTCTCAGGAAGTCGACATTGAGGGGGTAGGTCAGTGTAAGCGCACCTATATAAAGTCAAAACTCATGAATTTTTTTCATAAACGGTTTTCGCCATAATTTAGTACGATACTTGATATACATTTCTTATTTTTTTGAAGTCAAATCGTCAAAAACGGGACGAATGGCGGCATTGTTCTCGAAACGCTATCTTCAAAGTCTGTGGACACTATCACTTATACACTGTTAATCTGATCGGGATCAAATTTTATCAGGATGATCTTCAATGTTTAAACCAGTCCTTGACGAGCCGGTTTTTTAAATTTTCCATTTCCCCCCATATTACGCCACCTGGAAGGTAAAATAACCGCTGTACCGATCAATCTGAAATATATGGAGTATTCCACGCGGGTTTTGGCCGATGGTCGACGAATTTAATGTCCGCCTAGAATCTGGTTCCTTACTAGCTTCCGGCAAGTTTTCCACAGTTTTGGGTCTCAAATGATTCATAACTTCCCCTGAGTCGCTATTGAAGAGATTATTTAAGGGTCTACTCGATGCACTTGAAAAAAAAATTACTGATCATAGATCAAATGAAGTCATATGTTTAACTTGTACCAGCCTGTCATAATGTGGATTGTGAATTTGTGTTTGTGGTGCCTGTTCAGAGTAAGACCCCCCCCCCCCCCCCTGTCACCATCCTTGTATTTCTGGCCAACAAACTCATATGAATACTTACTCACAAACATCACAATGAACCTCACATGAGACTCCGGATAAAAGAATGAGTGATGCCCTGCTCCTGGCTTTGGAGGTCGTTCACAAATTACCATAAGAACTCCTTGGCGGGAGAGTATAATCTTACATAAGCTTTGTGTAATGTGTCATCGCGCGTGGCCAATTCTATGGCTTTTTTTTTCCTGAGGATTGACGATTGTACCAAAGGGATAAATTTGAATCTCATTCAGAATTGAATATATACGTGACGTGTGTTATAATCGTCTGAACATTGAGTGTATAATTTATACAAAATTTCCGGGAAAAAGAGTTTTTTGTACAAATGGTTTCAGATAAAATTCTATCAAATTGTATGAAATCTGATCAACCTTCACTAAATTCTAAGCCAATTTGGCCACTATTGAATTAAACAGTGCGAGCCCCGAAATTCAGTGGCTACGAGATCCCTGAATGGGGACAGTTGCGACTAACTTCACTATCAGACTCGAAGTCCTTGCACTTCAACCTGCTGGATTCTATGAGATACTGGAACGTTCAGCATGGAAGTGGGGCGTAGTAGGAAAGAGATAGTCGAGGAGATAGTTGATTTGTGGTGTCTGTGCACTTGTTGCACACATCCCTGAGTAACGAACATCGGTCAAGGTTAAATCCATGTGCTCGACAAGCGCGGAGACACTGCAAATCGACTATCTCTGTCCGACCTCTGGTCGCTGTACGAATCACATGCCGATGCGCGTTCCAGTGTAAGAATTCAGAGCTTATATCTCTTCCTGCATATATGGTCACATTCGTGAGAACATACCTAGTTTTTCCGAAAAAAAAAACCCAGCGATTGTGGCGCCACTTACAAGTGGAGCGACAAACGCCTTCAAATTTCTCGTTCTTGAAAGGTTACCTTTTAAGGTTACTATCAATATCGATGTTTTTTCATTTTCAACGTCCCGAAAATTGTCACACGTGGAACAAAAACAAAGAAAATCTCTCATTTGGGAAGAAAATTCATACAGGAAGTGGTTGAATTTGTCGAATCTTATAAAATGATAACTGACTTTTGTCGTGCCGGAAATCACGTTGTTCGAAATAACAACTGAGTTATTGCAGAAGATCAACGTGAGAGATAGGCTTAGGATTTTGCTATGGAAGGTTTACTCAATAATTTGATATCTTTTATACAGAAACTAAGCATTCTTTATTCGATTAAGGTCAATCCGACTCTTAATCGTATTTTGTTATACAAGAAATAGCCCTACCCAGGTATCACAACATTCTCCTTGATTTATACTAGGCCGTGAATTGACTGGAAGACGCCTAAAAGTCTTGACTTATATCGAGCCGTTTGCGGACCAAAAGTCGACTATTAGTATAAGTCAAGAAGAATATTGTGTTACCTGGGCCTTGCTCGACTATCTCATAAACCTTGGAGTCTTCATAAGTTAACTCCGCCACTGAAAGGCCTAAATGCTCTGCAGTCGCAGGGAATAAATCTAGAACTGATGATCCTAATTATATGCATCTGACCTCCTTGTAGGTCCTTATAAGGTATAGGTCGTGATACGGGTAACAGAGTTCATAGTACAGATATACGTCAGAAGCGAGGATCTAAGGACTAGCAATAGAGCCTGAATCCAGAAAAACAGGATGTTTTCCTCTACTTATAATCTTGTACTTCAAATGAGGGCGGAATGTGCTGATGGCATAACACTTGGCATGGAATTGTATAAAGATATGTGTTTTTTTTCATTTTGTATGATTTTATCAAATATTATAAAGATCAGATACAAGTTGATGAAATTAATAAAAGTATAAATTGATACTGATAAAGAATCGAGATTCGATTCGATTCGAGAATCGAGAAGTCCACGAACAAATTGATATAAGTCAAGTCAAATTCGGCGACTGTGAGACATATTTCAGTCATCTAATGGCCCAAGTAATGAGTATCAGCGAAATAAGGTATTGTGCTAGCTGAAGGGTTTGCTTCGCAGCATTGATTCTCTGAGTCAGACCCCTATAAAGCTTCACTTCAAGCGAGGATATAACGGGAGAAATGACGGCGGGCCGAGACCCCGATCTTACTAGTTTTACCTCAATGCTCAGGGTTAAGGGAAGCGAAGATGAGAGATCCGGCGTCGTTTATGTTCTCTTGCCCATCATGTATTTTAGCTATGGACGGCGAATTGGCGTCGAAACGTTGTGACATACCTATTAGTTTCTTACTACGCTGACTCAGCAGGATTGACCTCTTCCGGGAAGATAATAACCAATATGTATACAGCGGTACCTAATTGCCTATGTTCAAGTTTATTTCATTTCTTACGTGTCGAAGCAGGGCAGCCAGTTTTTTCCAGGAAGCGATCTACAGCAGTGACGTATTATAATTTTTTTGGCGCTTGCCCCTTGCAAGAAGAAGAATAAGAAGATTATATATAACTGCTCAATGGGCGCGGATGTATAGCCATTCAGAAGAGAAATAAGGGAACAGCAGTGGGAAGTAGGGATTCAGACGCTGAAAGCGGATGGCGCAAGCGCACTCGATTTGGGGTGTCCCGTCGTCGTTAGGAATTCGCGCTGTATAAATATACAGACCTTAGAGTCCAGAACTGAACTAGATGCCAGAATAGAAAAAATCGCTAACATCGATTCTCATGCGATTCACAACATGAACGATAAATTCGGTACACGAACGACGAATTAATTGTCCTATATATAGGAATTGTTATGTGATTAATTTATATTGATTAGAAAATTGTACGAAGGAAAGCGGTGCTCGGGAATCGACGGTATGTGTATGTTTCCACGATGATCTAATTAGGATCTGGAGAGATATTTGACGTGAGAATACCGAGGAGCAGCATGCGTGTCGCATGTGTCAATCGTGTACTACACGCTATGTTAAGCTAAATAGATGCATATGCAGCTACAGGCAAGCAAAAATCCCATCGGCACCGTGGTTTATTGCAGCGGCTCATCGTCAGAATGGTCAGTCGGCTCGAAGTGTCTTGAAGTGTTACATGAGCCCGGTCGGTAGGCAAGTCCACATTGTCCGCGTGGGTCTCTCTAATCTGTCTCGGAAAATTAACGTACAATGCTCACCAGCGTTCTGGTTGCAATAATAGTTCTTGTCATCTGTAGCAGTACATATCTCAGGAAGACGAAAAATTATCCACCAGGTAAAACACGTATTCTTATTCTCAATCTGAAATTCTTATTTTCAATCACGTCTATCACATGGAATTACAATTCGGCACATAAGAACATAGAATATTTAATTAGTTTCGTCTAAAAATTACGTAACGCTTTTCTGCTGCCACCGTTTGCCAAACCGAAGATGTTGAAAAGACTCCCAAAATGTATCTCTCGAAAATATAAATGATACAAATAAAATAATACTGATTACATGCACCACTTACGTATAAAATTCGTCGGTCATGATAGTAGACGTATTCGCGTTGGGCAACGAGAGTGATTTCGAGTGATTTTTTGAGTCCCTAAGCTGTGACTAACTTCAGTGTGACTATCCCGATACCCGATTCGCGGAAATTATTTCGATTTCCCAACACGAATACGCCCAGTAACGATACCAGAGAAGGCCGGCAATGACAATAGTGCACTGCAGTGTAGGACTGTTCAGGTATGCCTTTATATCTAGAGTTGTCCGATTTTATGCGCAGAACTACAAATCGATCGATTTTTGGTCTCTGCGCAGATACAAGTTGGCCGGAAATGTAAGGGCATGCCTCAACGTTACTGACCCACATATTTTGAAATAAAACTGCTAGGCACTCGTTGGCAAGTTGACCACTTTTTTTGGGATGCTTTGAATTTCCTTGATATTTGACCACGCATCGACCGCTCTTACAGAGCAAGAATGTAGATCCACGCTTGCGAACTCTACAGGTGACTTTGATTCACCCAACCAGGTTGTGTACCTACGGTTGATTTGACATGGACTATACGATCAATTGCATGAGTCCGGTAATAACAACCCAGCCCAATTTTTCTAGCGAACCTCGTGAGATCGGCTTTTATACTTCTAAGGAATCGTCGATGTTTACTGTTTCATAAAAAGGGAAAGAGTTGGAATTTGGTCCAGGGGTACGTTTCGGCCGAGGAATTGACCACTCGTCGATTGACCGTACATCAGATTTCAAGACTTCGCGAAATCAATTGACTCCAAGTGGGTTTGGCTGACTTCGAGTGACTTTGAATTGTAGACAACAGACTTCAAGAGAGTTTTTTAACGTTTCGGCCACGGGTTTGTGTTGTTGCCGAAACGTTAAAAAACTGAAAGGTTTTGACTCGATTTGATCGATTTCTTCCCTTCCTTCATTAACGATGTCGAGTGATCACTTCAACCATTCAAAAAGACTTCAAGAGACTTCAACTGATTTCGGCTGACTTCAGCTTGAGACTCGCAGTGACTTCAAGTCAGATCAAGTGACTTGAACTTACCCGAAGTGACTTGAATTTCACTGACCACACGTGACTTTCACTGACTTCCTCTAACTTCAAGTGTTTTCAGCTGACCCATGCACTGATTTTAAGCGACTTTACCTGACTACAGCTGACTTCAACTATGACGCAAGGTGCAAATCTGACATCAAGAGCGGTCACATTTCAAGTATTTTCACGAATCTGTATTCCACTCCTCTGGCTATAGCATCTCCACTGCAGGGGTATTCATGGGTGCGCAGCTCATATGACAAAAAAAAAAAAAAACAAGCGGGTTTGGGCTGACTATGAGTCAGCCTTCGAACTTCCCGTTATTTATTTTTTTCTCACCTGTTTTGAAATTTGCAAATATGACGTCAGGTTTTTGATCAGCGGTTCAAAAAACCGTCGAGTACTAATTTCCGTAAGATTTCGAATGTTTCTAGTGTTTCTCCCGGAAAATTGGATTCGCCATTTTGAATTTCGCAAATCTGACTTCAGATTCGTGATCAGTGACCCAAAAAACCTACGAGTACCGAGTTTCATCCAAATAGAAATGTTTTTAGTTTTTTTTTTTTGCAGCATATCGAATACGCCAAATAAAAATTTTGCAAAAACTGACTTCAGATTCGTGATCAGCGATCAAAAATACCATATGGTACCAAATTTCATTGAAATCCGTTGATTTATTCTCAAGATATCGTCATTTTTGTTGTGTTTTTTTAGAATTTTGTTATTTGAATAGTTCAAAAAGTACTAATCGAATCAGTTCTAAGTTAAGAAAAGCCCCGCCGATTGAGCCACACACACACACACACCCAGACGTCAAACTGAAAATAGTCGAAGGTGATTCTTTGGACCTCGAAACGTGAAGATTTAGTGAAAACTCAACTTTTCATTTTCGGGGTGATCACAATAACTTCCTTTTTTCTCTGAAAACAGAGAAACGAGAACTTACAAAAGTGGTGTGCCGTGACGCATCACCTACAGGCCGTACACAGACACACAGCTCCGACCAATCACGTGCATGTGTGAGTGTACGGACGACCTGTAGCTGGTGATGCGGCTTACAACATACGGCTTTTCTAATTGCTACCTTTTTTCAACTTTCGCCAAACTAAAAACGCTGTAAGTTATTTGTGAGCACTCATCAAGTCACCGGTCTCTTTCAGAATTCCAAATTTCGGCTGGTAGGAACAAGTGATGGACATTTTGTTCTCATCAAAATACGAATGACGCCAATTTTTGTTCAAAAGATCCGCATTAGACGACGGTTAACGGTAGGTGCCCAAATCTACAGATGTGTTTTGACGAAAACAAATTACTTTTACTTCTATTAGAGATCTAACTTTTATTTCTATCATTATATGATGGTGATGATATCGGACTATACGAACCAAGGCATAAGTTGGAGGCATAACGAATAAAATTGGTTCGTATAGTCCGATATCATCACCATCATAATGTAAAGAGACGAACGATAGAGTCACACAAACACACATTTCTATCACTTCTACCAGCCCGAATTTGTGATTTCGGAACAGAAGTCGAACTATACCAGTGGACTGTTTCATATGATTCTTGAAAAGACCACTGACTCCAAGCGTTCATAACTAAAATAGTTTTTCGGAATTCAATGGTGTCTTAAAATCGCTGTAAAAAAGGAGTCGACACAGTTCTACAGAGTTCGTTTCTACAGAATGAAATAGGAAAGCTCGTTTCTGCTGAACTCGTACCGGCAGGTCGGTTCTACAAAATTCGGTTCTGGAAGTTCGTTTCTATCCTGTTAATTATCGCAATATTATTTTAATTGAATACTTGAAAAATAACAGAGTCAAGGCGCAATCAACGTTAAGATGTAGGTTTTTTTTCACCAATACCAATTTTTTGTGAAGTTACGTATATCTTTATCATTTTATCCATCATTACATCAACCAGAATTTATAAATTCTGTCACCACGCAACACGCTAGAACGCATGCGGGGCGGCCAAATTCTGTAGAAACGAACTTCCAGAGCCGAATTCTGTAGAAACGAATTTTCAGTACCGAATTCTGTAGAAACGATCCTGCCCGAAAAAAAATGACTGTATGAGAATAACGTACGTAATTTGTATGCGATAGAATTTATCAAGAGACGTTATAATCTTCCAGTGGAAAGTATCAATTCAATAATAAATCTCTTTTTTTCCTGTATTATCGATAAGTTTCTCCTTTCTATACATGCTTACTGTATATTTAAAAGGGAGTTTCAGTTTCTAAGGTGACACCGAGTCATTGAAGTGTAAACGGAAGAATTTGTTGCTGTTTTCAATCCTTTAATTCGATTAGATAGGTACTTTCTACCGATTGACAATTAAATTATTGACCATCTCAGATAAAAACCAGCACTGCAATCTTGCACAAGTCGACGTCGTATCGCGACAAAAGGGCAGATACGAAATCTCTTCGAAACGCTGTACCACACTTCACTTGAATTGGTTATATTCGATAAGCTTTGAGTCGATCGTCGAGGTTTGATCTAACAAGCTGGATTAATTCGATTCGAAAGCGAAATTGAATTCGTTCTCCTGTGAATGCCAACTCGTTGAATATTCACGGGATGTGTATCCTACCTACGACATTCTTCAATTATACACTATCAATTCGCAATTCACTGTGAATCCATAGCAGGCATGTAGTGAAGAGTGGGGCACATTCATACAGCACGATGTTCTCAATCTGAAGATTTCGTAGGACACTGCTATTTTTTCTACATAACAAACGCCAAACTAAAACGTTATCCACAGTTTAGTTGGCTCAGAATTATGAACTTGAATATTTGACGCTCAACCTTCAGTGTTTTTCATCATCATTATAAGCGTTGCGTATTATCAAAAGTAGTTTTTGCACATGAATAGTACTTCCTTAGGCGAAATTCAATTAGTAATACATTCAGCTATATACGGGTGTATCGATCAGCAAACGCATCGCCGGACATTGGCGGTTTCCTGGCAAAAAGTAGGACCAAAATGTTAAATGCATTTTTGTAGGCCTGCGATGGTTTTCAAATGCTATTTGAAGTGATTGATCCTGTGATTGATCACGAGACCAGCGTTACATGTTTTCCATTGCGCTATCTGCAGATTCCTTATTCAATTGTCTTTGATAACTTGATTTTTATAATGATTCTGCGAAAGTGCAAGAGACCATTCAAACACATATCGTTGTTCCCGCAAAGCGTGTCATCGAGAAACATGTCTCACGCCAGCCACGATAACGTCGGTCCTGGTGCAAGAATACCCATAAAAAAAAATTTGGAAGCAGCTAAGTGTACACACTGTTGAATAAATCAAACCCGAATTGAACCAAATCAATAGTTTTTGATCGGAAAAATCTCGAATTTCACTTACAAGCGCATTTTCCCCCTTTTTGCGCTGTATATATTGGATAAGAACGTTTGATATGATGAAAATCGGTTGTAGAACCTCGAAATATGTATTGATGAGTATCATGATTGTCGCAAATTGGACACAGTTATCACCCAGGTAGGACGTATTTGAGGTCGTCATATGGTCGACGGACATCCGCAAGTAAAAGTCTTTGATCAATTATAAGTCTAATTACAGTCGACTTTTGGGTATGGTCTCTTGTTTGACTGTTCAGAGGACATTCGTAAACTTTTTTCCAGCGTATAGTCAACTATTAACTTGACAGAAGACAGTTAAGTCGAGATGCTTTTCAGTGTATACATTAAGTCCATAAAGGGACAAAATTGTGCTACCTGGGCAGTCATTCATTATGACAAGTTTTCATTTTCTTTTGTTCATTCTGAAATATTGTCCAACGTGAGATAAATACAATATTCACCGAAAGTAAGTCATCAATGGAAAATCACATACCAGAGTGAAATACGATGTCTGAAGGCCGCAATGTATTGAAATTTTCGGTACCCATCTGATGAAATCGAAGGGAGTACGTTACCCTTGAGAATCACAAAACAGGCCTATTCTTGGACACTTTTTCTGGAGCAATAAGTGAAAATGAACTTCCGCTTTTTTTCAGTCGGATTGCCTATTCGTAATTCGTTAAGTTATTTCCATTAAAGTAACATTCGGTGACCTTGAAATATATAAAGTTATTCACAGGAGCGATTTGTCCTTTATTACATAAAACAGTGAACATAACTCATCAAAAGCCAATACAACTATTCGGATAAAGGTCTGCGCGCACTATGACTGCCCGGAACCCGAACCGCACCG
>JAFFZH010014483.1:0-10211 GCA_018420115.1 Euura saliciscinereae
TTTCATTTTTTTTTTTGTTTCCCATTACTTGTTGATAATTTTTTATTCACTCGATTTTCGATATAAAAATTTCTCGAATTTTCTATTTGTATTCTTTTTTCTTCCCCCTCTGTAAATCGAACTTTCGACTGTTTTTTTTTCCTATTTTCTTATTTTTCAAATTCTACTCATAATTTAAACTTAACTTTTCGTAGATTTTAAAAATTCAGAAAAAAAATTCATATAATCATCAGAATTCTGTTTTTTTTCTGCTTTTACAAATTCTAAAAATATTTCTTTCAAATTTCTTTTCTCATATAATTTTAAGTTTGAAAAAAAATATATATATTTCACCACTAATAAAAATTTTATATATGTTTGACGATGCGAAGCGGAGTTAAAAAAAAAGGGGGAAAAAATGAAAAAATTATTTAGACCAAATCTGAAGGGTTAAGAAATTAAAAAAAAATAAATAAAAAAAAAGTACTCAAACCGTGGTAGTATTATTATTATAGTAGGTTTTTTTAAATTAGGAATTAACTAATTGTCATTTAATTAATTGTCGAAAGCTGGAGAGAAATTATTTGAAGGAAAATCTTTTCTACCAAAAATTTTTGTAAGAAGAGTTAATTTGAAATCCCTTCTTTTTTTTTCCTAATTTTTTTTATAGTAAATTTGGAAAAATTGAATTTTTTATTCTTCTAAACTTCTTCATTTTTTGATTCTTACAATTTTCGATCTTCTTTTTTAATCTTCTGATTTTATAATCAAAAATTTTTTCAAGTCTTTAATTTTCCAACTTCTGTTTTTTTTTTTTTTTAATTTCTTAATTTTGTAGATTGAAAAATTTGTTTTATAATAAAAATCGTACATATTAATTTTTCTATAAAAATTTCTAAATTATCGATATAAATGAAAAAAAAAAGTAATCATTTACTGTGAAAATATAAAATTTTCTATATCAAACTTTTTGATGATATATATAAATAGGATAAAAATTGATTACGATAAAAAAAGTGAATTTTTGTTTTGTTTTTTTGTTTGTTAATGTAATCAATTAATCGATATGTTAATTTACAAAAAAATGAAAAGTAAAAAAAAAAATGATCATTTCTTATTGGGATCCAAAATTCTTCGTGTATGAATCTACAATTCACAATTAATTGTATAAATCTATAAAATTCATATAGTTTTCACAATTTTTTAATCAGAATAAAAAATCAAACAAATTACTAATTAATTTCAAATTTCAGTCAATCATTCGTTAAATAATTAGCAAATAAAGAAAATCGTAACGAATCATTTTTTTTGTCTACCAGGGTATAAGAGAAATATCTTGGATCTAGTTTCAATACTAAAAAAAAAAAGAAAAAAAAAAACTATAATATTAGAGAGTCGTTAATCCACCAGCTATAAGAAAGACGTCGCGTATCAGATTATTTATCTACACGTTTTTTTTTCGTTTTTTTTTCTTTCATTTATATTGAGTATAGAATTTCAGTCACGCCGGTTTTAAATGCCTGCCCACAGAAGATATAGAATTAGATATTCTTTTTTTACTACCGCGTTTCCCACAGTTATCATTATAGGTATGTACGTACATTACATACATAAAGGTAAAAAAAAATAAAAATAGTGGTTGCCCCTCCTGCAATATAAATTTACTACATACATATACCACGGTGATAAAAATTCTTTGAATTAAAAATTTCGGCATGTGTACATGTACATACACTACATATATGGGGCATTCCACGCGAACTAGACCATTGTTAAACCCCGACCATCTCAAAATCATTTCATGTTTTTTTCAAACATTCTAATCAGTAAAAAACGCGTCCTAAACTTTTTTCAGATTTTTTTTTTTTTATCAAACCGTTGATTTTTTAATGAATTTTTGAAGTTGCTTGAGAATGCGAGTTTTAAAAAATCTGAAAAAATTCTCAAAAATCCAGTGGATGACACGAAACAGCCCCCTCGTTTGGGAAAACTTGGTCCGAATTTTTTTTCTATTTTTTTTTCCACTTAATTCGGAATTTTTGAATTTAAAAAAAAACCGTCAAATAAGGTGCAATTTACTCGGAAGCGTTCGGTTTCACCATTTCCGACCCTTATTTGACGCTCACAATTCGATCCTGTGTTAATTTCAGTTTTTGAAATTAAAAAAATCCGAATTAATTGGAAAAAAAAAAATAGAAAAAACGATTCGAATTTTTTCAGATTTTTGAGAACGAGCATTCTCATCCAACTAAAAAAATTCATAACAAATTAACGGTTTGATAAAAAAGAAAAAATCTGAAAAAAATTTAGGACGCGTTTTTTACTGAGTAAAATGTTAGAAAAAAAAGTGGAATGATTTTGACATGGTCAGGGTTGAGTTCGCGTGGAATGCCCCATACGTAATACTTTATTATAGACACTGGATAAAAGAGAAAGAAACGAAAGAAAAAAAAAAGAAAAAATTGTGTCTCTGATCACGAACCGAAACCCATTACCACACATTCAAGCGGTGCATGTGCAGTGGTTACATTGTACTATCACCATGCTATCTATGAACGGAACATTGTCGAATTACACACGTAGAATAAAAATAAGAAGAAGAAGAAGAAAAAAAAACTAGTTTCCAGACAAATTCCTTCAGGTTATAAAAACCGGTTTCTCGTACCGTTTTCAGGGGTTTCATCTTCAGACGTGACGTTATGACCGTGGTACCACGACCTGAACGCTTAATTAACTTCCGGTTGAAAGGGATCCGTAGTACAACGTGATTCAACAAATTCTACATACTGGAAAAGTAATTGATATCTAATTATCACATCGAAAAATTGACCCTTTTAAAAAAAATCGCTCGTCGTAAGGTCTTCAGACACACGGTTTATCCGATCACGTCTCTCGACGTCTCATTTTCTTCGGAGAACGATCCTTCATCGTGTGAACGAGGGAAATTGAAGAAAAAAAATTTTGGACCAAGTTATCAGCAAAAGAGTGACTATAGTTGTCGCTATCAATGATTTTTGTGAAACTGTGTCATGTGAAAGGAAAGGGTGCAATTTGATACGTGAATTAATATACGGTTGCAGGAGAAATTAGAACTTTCTCAATGAGAGTGTAACTCAACCCCCTGATCACTGTCTCTGATATATCGTTGCGGATTAATTATTGCGCGAAAGTGATATTGCGAAGTCTGAAGAATGAAAAAAAAATCCTGTTTTCTAATCTAGTTTTCTAATTCTATTATTTTCTAATTTTTTCTCCAAAATTACAACATTTTCGTCCTTCAATTTTTTTTTGTTCCTGTTCCTGTTTTTTTCTTTTAATTATGTTAATTAAAAATGATGAAAATTTCATTCAGGACGATATAAAAGGAAGAGAAATAAATAATTTATATTATCTAAATTTCTGAATCCTGAAAATTAATTTGATAAATTATTATAACTAAAGAATTTGAAAAGTGGAATAAAAAAAAATTCAAAAATTGAGGATAGAATGAAAAAATATATTTTTTTCTTTTATCAATCGTCCTGAATGAAATTTTCATCATTTTTAATCATTATAACTTCTTTTTTTCCCGATATAATAATTAGAGATTGGATTTTGAATTCTTTTTTAATTTGTAAAATGAATTTTTCATTCTTGATAAAGGCATGAAATATAGGAAAAAAAAAATTAAGGACTGTGTTTAACCTTTTTTTATTTGTTAAATTAATTGAAACAATTTTTTTTTTTTGCTTTTTTCAAATACTATGATAATTTAGATCCTTTATCCTTCTTCAAATCCTTTCAATGATAATTTTCAATTTTTGTTTGTTTAAAAATTCAGAACGAATTATTTTCCATTGCATTTTTTTTTTCTTCAATATTCTATGTCGATTAATTTTTCTCTCCTCAACGTCTTCGCAATTCTGGCTAATTCTGCGTGAAAATTCGAGTCTGAATAAAGGCTAATACCTGGATTATAGAAACATTGCCCCTTTCCTGATCCTTGCTACGATTATAAAGGAATTATCATTTCTTGCTCGAGATTTAGGCACGATTAATTAAGTTTAAACGACGATTTAACTTGTTCAACTGAATTCTTGAAAATTATAACCTCTTATATTATTTACAATCCTTGGCTAAATTTTTTCTTTTCACTCCATTGTAACTTGATTAATTAATTTGAAAAAAAAAAAAAAAAAAACATATTTTTTTTTCTTTAATTAGCAGATATAAAAAAAAATTCAAATATTACAAAATTCGATAAAATTGGAAAATCTGAAGAGAAAAACATTATTGTCAAATTCGTCCTATATTGAGATAAATTTTCGTTTTTTTTTTCTCTAAAATTGTTTTCTCAAATAGAATGAAAAAAAATATATATATATATGTATTAATAATAATCAGGTGTTTAATTTGATGAATTTGTAAAATATATTTTTTTTTTTTTTTTATAACAAATATCTAATCAATTATAAATTAAAGATTTCCACAAAAAGCAAAAAAAAAAAAAAAACACACAATTTTGAATCCCTTTTCCTTTTTTTCAATTTATCTTTTTTTTTCTCTTCGTTTCACTTATTTTTCCATTTTTCCATTTTTCCATTTATCAATTATTTTTATAACCTGAAGCGATTCGATCCATCAATTTTTATATCAAGAAAAGAAGAGAATCGTTTATGAGAGATTGAAATAGACAAGAAGAAGAAGAAGAAGAAGAAGAGAAAAAAAACTGTGATGCTCGTTAACGTATAAAAAAAAAAAAAAAAGAAAGAAGAAGAAAAAAAATTGATTGATATTTCGTTCTTGTCACAGTCTCAAGATCTTCGATCAATCATGTATAATAATTAACTACCTGAATATGAAACTACGTTCTTTGATGGCTCAAGTACTATATCTTGTTTTTTTTATCGTTTCTTCTCCATTTATTTTGTCAGGAACAGAATAATATATTTTATAATATTAATGTATAGTTGATTACATTTTGATAAATTTTGTTATCCAATCTTATAGGATTTTTATATAAAGCCAACAATTTATACGCACCACTTATAGGAGGGTTTATTTCAAGGGAGAAAAAGTTGAGAAAAAAAAAAATGAGGTAAAGAGCGAGGAACGACTGCCAGAGGCGGCCTTATAGATGGAGGAAAAGACCCGATACCAATTATTTTTTTCATCGTTCAGGAAAGATAAAACTTTTTTTTCTCTCTCTCAAGATCCAATGCCAGCCACTATAACCTCACCCTTGTGCCGTTTAAATTTCCAAGAAAAAAACAGAATCAATTAATGCCAATGGTCTCTCTTCAGACTCTTATATCTCCCGAAATGTTAGACTATCAGAAAAATTGTTCAAACAAAAGTTGTAGAGCAAAAAATAATTCAACTTTTATGTTCAACAATTTTTTTTGTAAGATTCTTCAGAATCGTACTAAAATCGATTTCATTTATTCTCTCATGAAATCATTTTCATGAAGGATTGGATGAAATTTGGATGCTCAGAATCAGTTTTTTGCCGATATCTCGGTAACCAAGCCTGATATCGACACAATAGTTATAACAAAAAATGATGTCTGTTCAATTTTCTATCGAAAAGGTCCTATTCACTTTTCGTCTATTTTCATTGGTTCAGGAGTATTTCACTGCTCAATATTTCAAAAACTGTTTGTTCTCGATCCGGTCTCTCTGCATCATGACTTTTCTCAGATATACAGCAGTGTGATACTCCTCAACTAATGAAGATAGGCAAAAAGTGTATGAGACCTTTTCTACGGGGAATTGGACGATCTCTATTTTTTGTATGAAGCATTGTGTCGATATCAGTGACGGTTGTCGAGATATGAGCGAAAAACTGATTCCGAGCACCCATTTTGCACGATGACGTGCACTAAAAGACACGAGATAAAATTGTACATCGATCCCTTAATTGCGATATTAGAGAGAGATATTTCACCCCGGGTCGAGGGTCCACTTGAGTATTTCGGGCGAAGTTGATATTTGATACAGGTACGAAAATGCCTGGACGGTGAATTAAATTAATGAACGACACCAATTAATTAACTGTTCAAAGGGAACACTTAAGCCCTTGTTCACGGGTTGGTACGCATACTCGGTTACATGTTACTCTCGTTCATTGATATGGTCCGAACGAGTTTTAATTCCCTCGATGAAACCTACACGCATTTATTCGTGGATTTCGATCAGAATAAGAATGAACAAAAACATAAAATGAAAAACACGACGTTGGAATTTCGAGCGTAGGATTTAAAAAAAAGCTTGCTTCAAATATTCAAACTCAATATAAGACATGATTCAAAGTTTTCGTGGTAAAAATTCAAAATTTTGAGGTTATGCATCACATCAAATTTTTAGTGGACGATATCTCGAAAACGAGGACGCGGATTTTGACCAAATTGGACTCAATCGACGCAGTTTTCCTGAATCTAGAACTGATTAAATTTTGGCTTCGATCGGTTCAGTACTTTTCGAATTATTTGAATAACAAAATTCTCAAAAATAGAATAAAAATGACGATATCTTGAAAACTGATCAACGAATTTGAATGAAATTTGGTACCACATGGTTTTTTGGGTCTCTAATCACGAATCTGAAGTCAGATTTTCGAAATTCAAGCTAGAAAATCCAATTCGCTCGGAAAAACACCGAAAATATTCAAAATTTCATAAAAATTGTTACTCTAAGGGTTTTTTTTGAACCGATGATCAAGAATCTGAGGTCAGATTCGCAAATCTCAAAATAGCTGAAAGCAAAATAAATAACCGAAAGAGCCGAAATCTACTCGTTTCTTTGATTTTTTTTCATTCAATTTCATTTCCTACGGAAAAAACTGCACATATTGAATTATTTTTCACCAAGAAATTGCGATAAGAGAATCTCGAGCTGTATTCGGGGTGAATTCTAGGGTGAACTTTGGCGAGGACTGTGAGCAATGTCGCCAACACGTGGCATCCAGGGCCAAGAACACACTTCGTTGATTTTCTGACAAATGTCAGAAGCACACTTTCTCACTCTAACGAAAACGTAGGTATGACGGGTGTCTCATAGTCTAGAGGCTTACTTTCGCCGATCTCTGTGCGGTTAAGTACATGCCTGTGTAGGAAATTGCAGATTTTCGTGAAAAAAATAAAAATAAAAAAATTTGCATACTTCGATATGGAATGATAAAAAATTGTAGATTTCTGTATAAAAAAAAAAAATCTGATCTTCGTTATAAAAATTCAGGAAGGAAGGATCGTAGAAAATTAGACAATATTTCGAGATTCTCGAGTTATCATTTTTATTGATTTTGGAAAATTTTGTTCTTTGAATAATTGAAAAACTGGTAGACCGATAGAATCCAAAATCTACTCTGCTTTCAGTTTAGAGAAGCTGCGTCGATTGAGACCAAAATCATCAAAATCCGTTCATTTGTTATCAAAATATCGCGAATAGTAATATTTTCGAAAATTTTCTTGCTCAAGTAACTCAAAAACCACTTAATCGATTATATCCAAATTTAAACCAGGCTTAGATCTTAAAATACCACGTCGATTGAGATGAAAGTCATCCAAATCGGTTAATTCGTTCTCAAAATATCGTGAATGATGATTTTTTTGAAAATTTTCATTTTTAAATAACTCAAAAACCACTTAATCGATTATATCCAAATTTAAACCAGGCTTAGATCTTGAAAAACCACGTCGATTGAGACCAAAGTCATCAAAATCGGTTGATTCGTTCTCAAAATATCGTGAATGATGATTTTTTTGAAAATTTTCATTTTGAAATAACTCAAAAACCACTTGATCGATTATATTCAAATTCAAAAAAGGCTCAGATATTGGAAAACCACGTCGATTGGGACCAAAGTCATTAAAATCGGTTAATTCGTTCTCAAAATATCGTGAATGATGATTTTTTCGAAAATTTTCATTTTTAAATAACTCAAAAACCACTTGATCGATTATATTCAAATTCAAAAAAGGGTCAGATATTGGAAAACCACGTCGATTGGGACCAAAGTCATCAAAATCAGTTACTTCGTTCTCAAAATATCGTGGATGATGTTTTTTTTCCAAAATTTTCTTTCTCAAATAACTCAAAAACCACTCAATCGATTATATCCAAATTTGAACCAGTCTTAGATCTTGAAAAATCACGTCGATTGAGACCAAAGTCATCAAAATCCGTTCATTCGTTCTCAAAATATCGCGAATGACGATATTTTCGAAAATGTTCTTTCTCAAATAACTCAAAAACCACTTAATCGATGATATCCAAATTCAAACCAGTCTTAGATCATGAAAAACCACGTCGATTGAGACCAAAGTCATCAAAAACCCGTTCATTCGTTCTCAAAATATCGCGAATGATGATATTTCCGAAAATTTTCTTTCTCAAATAACTCAAAAACCACTCAACCGATAAAATCCGAATTCACAGGAATTTAAGGTCTAAAAAAAAACGCGTCGATTAAGTCCGAATTCGTTCACCAGTTTTAGATATATCTAAAAATTTGTTCATCCCTATCGATTTTATTGACCCGAGTTTAACCCACTTTTCTTCATTGAAGGGTGAAGGTTGACTAAAATCCCAAAATTTCGCGTCACAGATTAATTAATATTTCTGTTATAGCTAGTAGATTCGATCCCGTCGCAAAATTCGTTCCAAATCTCTCATAATCTCGAGTTCGATTCACACGTCAATCATATCACAAATAATAATCCGCCCTGCAATTAAGGCTGTAATATAATGACATAGGTATGTTTATCATATAATACATGCGATATTATGTCTAGAGTGTGTGAATTACGGAAACGTGCCCCCCGCAAAGACCTCGACCCCTGCAACACACAGAGCCTCTTCACACAACCGGTGATCTTTATCTCGGTGTAAATTAGTTCAAACTACCAGAGGTAATTGCAAGGCTCTCTTAATTAACGATAAATTACAAGTACAGTGGTGGTAGGAACTCTGAAATGCCTATTTTGCACCGCTGCATTGCCGTTATTGTACTGTGCTGCACCAAATTCGTTCATTGTTTAATTCATTAACTCATTCATAAACAATTTATCCCATTTGGAGGAGGGGCTCAGTCGAATTCATAACGAGAATAAAGAATTCAAAGGCAGCCCCGGTCATTTTCAAGACTGAGACAATAATTCTGTGTGTTTGTTGGTTCCTGATTTTTCAAATTTTATTCAGGAGCTTTTTTTGATTCCTTTTTTTTGGTTTTGACTATTTTCTGAACATTGTTTCTCGATTCTTAAATATTTTGGAACTCCTTCAGTCAATTTTATGAACAGCTGAAGAATTCTGTGCTTTTGGTTACTTCAAAAAATTCACTCATAAAAGCTTTCGGTACAATAACACAAAAATATATACGTATATATATATATATTATATATATTAGCTCGTGCTATTATGTTTTTTAATTGTTTCTCAATTTTTTTTTAGCTTTTTTCAAATAGGTACATGTTTGAGAAATTCAAAAAGCTTTTCATGTATCAGGTGAGGCTTAATAGGACCGAAAAAATAATTCTGTGTGTTCATTGCAGGCTCCTGATTTTTCCAAATTCTATTTAGAAGCTTTTCATGATTCATTTTTTTTCCATTTTTATGGGGGGCTTTCGTTACTATTTTCTCAACATCGTTTCTCGATTCTTCATTCCTTTTTTAATTCCTCTAATCAAACTTATGAAAAGTGATTTTATTTTTGGTCAATTATTTCTCAGAGACTCGTGTTGTGCTTTTTTCTTCGGGTTTTTCGCTTTTCTTATTCCAACAAGACGCTCCTCATTATTATTTTTCTTCGTATTATTTGATCAATTTTTTTCCTCAGAGATTTTTTGTTAATCGAATATATGAAGAAGCTCGTGCTTTTTATTCCTTCTCAAAAGTTACCAATACAGCTTTTTCAAAAATAATTCTTTTATTCTCTTCCATAAAACATTTTCGTGATAGAAAAGTTCTGAAAATTGTGAAAAATTGTAGATTTTCCTAAGAATGATTAAGATCATTTTTTTCTCGGAGCTTTTTTTATCAATCAAATACGAAAAAGCTTGTGCTTTTTATTTCATCTCAAAATTCACCAATAGAAGTAATTTAAACAATTATTCTCTTCGATCGTTTCTCAGATTCTACTAATTGTGAGCTTTTTTTCAAAAATAATTCTTTCATTCTCTTTCATAAAACATTTTCGTGATAGAAAAGTTCAGAAAATTGTTAAAAAAAATTGTAGATTTTCTTAAGAATGGTCA
>JAFFZH010014484.1:5961-16834 GCA_018420115.1 Euura saliciscinereae
AATTCAACTTAACTCAATTGAATCTCATTTGACTTAATTCAACTCAATTCAACTTCAATTGAATTCAATTCAATTGTCAACTTAATTCAACTTAATGTAACCAAAATATTTTAATTTAATGAATTCAACAGTTTTGCCATTAGTTCTGGAGAACTCACTTCGATTCAAGTAAATATTGGAATATCACAATTCATTTTTATTTCTTGTGTTTTTCTGATAATTCAAATTGATTCAGGTGAATTGCGACTTAATTTATGGACTATTGACACATCAATTCAACGAGTTATTTCCCCATCAGAATTTATCCCTGTATGTCTTCAATTTTGGTAGGATCGATCGAATCGAATCAAGTAAGTCGACTCGATTTGATCGGTCCTACAAAAAAAAGTTGGTTTTATCATTCGCATACCTTTGTGAAGTGAACGGGTTCGATATCAGCAAACAAAGCTATCTCAGCGCCTGTCGAACTTTCCGCTTCGTTCCCGTCCCCGATTTCGGGCATAACGTCGAAAGTGTCTGAAAAATGTACAGCGTCTTCAGTTTTCTTGTTATTATTGCAGCTCTTGACCTCCTCTTCTTTCTTTGCCGCTATTTTATTATCAGGTTTCTTCTCCTTCCTGGGATACAAAGTGTTCTTTATTTCCCCCAGCGATATCCTCGCCGTATTTTTTTTCTCCTTGGTCGGAAGCACCCTGCCTTTAAGTCTGTCAAATATCTTTTTGACGGGGGTGGCCCGCTTGTTCTCCTTGATCGGCGACACCTGGGCGTCCATGGAATTCTCGTCGTCGTCAAACCCGAAGAAATTCTCAACGTTTCCCTGCTCCGGCGGTAAGACCTTGGCTTTTACCACGGGAGTGGAATGCGCGTCGCCGAATATCCCGTGCGTCGTGCTGATCTTTATGCTCTCGGGCATCTCGTCGATGTTCAGAAAACTGTTCAAGTTAGACTGTTTCATGAGCAACGACTCCTCCGTCGGAGGTATATTCTCGTCGGTTTTCTGAAGCGGGGACAAAGGCGCTTCGTTGATGGCGCAGAGGACGCGCTTCTTCGGCGACTTGTAGAGTCGGTCCCCGAAGCCCGGGTTCAAATTCTGCTTATTCTCCGCGCTGCTCGACCCGAGAATTTTCTTCGTATTCGGAGCCTGGATGTTTTCCGCGTTTGACGATCTGACCCCGAGCGGCGATCTAACTGGTCCAAGCTTCTCTTGCGGACTGGTGTTCTCCCGATTCTCGTCAATTCTGGGGCTTCGCTGGGGGGAACTGGGCCTGCCAAAGTTCCTTTTGATCTGCGGCGTGCTCTGAACGACTTGTCTGACTTTGAAGAACGACTCCGGCGCCGGGGGTCTCCACGGGCTGGCGGCGTCGAACGAATCCTTCTTCTCGCCTTTGATAGGGGACAGAGATTTGTTCAGTAGAGAGTGATCCATCATTTCATTAGCGTCGAGGGTCGGCCTGGGCCTGAAAATCGACTGGGTTGATCTGAAGGGGTTGAATTTCGCTGAGGTGGACGGATTTGGATTGAAATTCACTCTTCTATCCCCCGTCAGTCTCTCAACGGCGCATATTCTCAACTGCGGGATTCTCAACTGCGGGCTTCTCTCCTGGCCTTTTTCCGGATTGACTGCTGCTTTGGGAATAATTATCGCCTCGGTTTCGACTCGGGCTTCTTTTTGCACGTCTTTAGCGTCTACTGGGACGACTTTTTCCTCCGGTTCCTCTATCTTCTCCGTCTCTGCTCCTTTTTTCTTCTCCTCTCGAGGCTTCGGCTTCTTCTTCCTAGGCGCAGCCCTCCGGGCTCTCGCCCTCTTTTTCTTCGGTTTTTCCGTGGGATCGTTGCTGTCGAATTGGAAGTCGTATATGCTCTCCTTGTCCTCATCTCTCGGGTGATCGATCGCAGTCTTGTACACCGGCCCCTTGACCTTGGGCTCGATCCGTTCCAGACGAACGAGGCTGTTTCTTTTGTCCGGGGAAACGCTCTTGTCCAACACTGTGGTGTTCGAAACGTCTTTGTAGTCCCTCGCGACCTTCCGAGGTCTGAGTCTAGCCCTGGCACTTCGCCCGAAGGATTCGGAGAGCGTGGTCTGCCTGAGGGCGGCGACGAACCCTGCGGAATCGTTCCTTTCCGTTTTCTTGCTCGGGTTTTTCCTCCTCATGGCGTTATCCCTGTCCGCTGAGATACGAAGGTGCTTCTTTGTCTTGAAGAATTTATTTTCCGTCCGAGTGGTCGATTCCTCTGTGTTAGATTCCTGTTTCCTCGCTGCTTTAATTTTGGGACTGATTTCAGGCTCTTTGAGTTCGTCTTTCTTCGTCTCGTTTTCATTCTTCTCGGACTTAGTCCTGTTTCTGAGTCTCCGACCCTCGGTTTTCATCCCGTCTTGGGACTCGTCAATTTTTCGCCTCTTCTCATCGACGTTAGTTTTACCCTTCGAAGTAGGCGACCGTTTCTTGTCGCTCTCAGATTCGGAGCTCAAATTCTTTTTATAATCGCTTCTGACAATTCGGTTAGTCGCTTTAGCACCGGGACTCTCCGGCTTCGCTGCATCGTCGAACCTCTTCGGCACCCGCTTCGTGCGAACGGGTCGCGCCATTTTTTTTTTCTTCGATTCTGTTCAGTGAGGAAAAGAAATTGACTAAATATCATCATTGGATATAATATATAAAAAAAAAAAATTAGAATGATGTTTGTTTGTTGTTTGTTGACGACTGGTGAGAATATGGCGGGAATTTGGAAGTAGAGAAGCGTAAAAATTTCTAAAGATCGTTTAATTATCATGAAATCGAGGTAAGTACTAGAGCAGATTGAATTTGGGACGAAATTTGTGTTAAATTAACGCTAATCGCGAGCCCGACGCGGTTCTAGGCCCAACTTCAAGCCGACCTAACCTATGGGCGATGTTTGGTTGCCAGATGTCGGATGTTGCGTTGTGTACGTGGTTATGTAGCATATGAGGCGGTCTTACTTACGCGGAGACGCTTAGACGACGTAGTAGCTCAACTTGTTTGAAATAAGACGTCGATTGTTACGTAAAACTGTAATTACACATCGAAGCAGCATCTTATACGGCGCAATTTAACCGTTTCGTTCGTTTTTGATTGACTTTGATGTCGGGTTACTGCGCGAGATTCTCTTTTGTTCCACTGCGCAGTCCGCACTGACTGGCCGGCCTCCCATTGGTCGGCGCACGGCGTCGAGACAACCGATCGCGATGGACAACCAATCGGATTACAGCGTTGAAAAGAATCAGCCAATCCACGGACCGCACTTTGGAAACGTGACAAAAGTCGTACACTCACACTTGCACGTGATTGGTCGGGGCTTTGTTGAGTGTACGGACGGCCTGTAGGTGATGCACTAGTGACGTACACACAGATACAGAGATTCGTTTGACAGTCGCGACGACTGGTAGTGCAGACGGAACGGAATGTCCAGAACGCCTCTGATTGGCGCTTGAAAAGTTACTAAATTCCGAGTTCGTGGAGACAGACCAAATTCCGGGCCATGGGACGGCAGCACTGAACTCACTGATCTCTATTTAACTGGATAGTGGACTGCCGCTATTGAGCGCTCCCCACTGGGCAGCGCCATTTGCAAAAGTGCTCGGGACCGATCCCCGCGGGCAGTTCAAATCTAGTTATTTCATCAACGCTACGATCCTTCTATAGTATTGTCAATGAGCGTTGCATTGAAATAAAAGCTAATCAATAAGGGTCAATATACCTAGAATGGTTAAATGTTCGTATTGTTCGAAGGTTTCGAGCCACGAGCGAATTAATCACAGGTAAGTTCGATAGCCGCAATCGTTAAAATTACGGATAATAGGTAAGAATATTGAAGTTGAGTTTGAGGTTAGGAATAAACAAAATATGATAATATTTCACAGTTTCCCCCTGAGTGATCCCACTTTATTGAAACAATGGCTAAAAAATATGCATACGTGGTTTTCAGTAATGAAAACGCTCAGTTCGGTCTATTCATACAAGTTGCCGGATGGTTTAAATATTTTTACGAGAGATTTTTTATCTTATGAATGCGTTTTTTTCATTCTCGTTACTTCCGATGTAACTTGTTGTCACGAATGAAATTGTTTAAATCGCGTTTAATAATTGCGCTTTTGCAGTATAATTCTTATCATTTTTATTAAACAATTTATTTTTATACAATTTTATACATATATATTTACACAGAATTATTATTATCAATTATACGAGCAACTCATTTGTTAGTAATGAATTTTAGACTGAAGTGTGACTGAAATAAAGCAATTCAATGAATGCTAAGAATGAAGAATTGATGGGCCTTGAAATTTCAAAAAGTTATCTCGATCATCCATACTTGAATCGATATTTTTTAATGCCAAAATACAGGCCATTTATGTAATTTTGGTTTTTGGTTAATGTACAGTCGGACAACTGTGGAATTAACCAGATGCTTGATGAAATACACATATTTACTTGGAAAACTCAGTCAACGGGTCAATAAACCAGGCTTTGAACCGTGCATTCATTCAAATTTCCCGCGGGGATTCGTCCCAAGCTTTCCCCGTCGTCTCACCCGCCAAACCCCTCGCCCACCGTTCAATGAGACCGCGCGCCGTACACGGAGAAGGGTACCCGTCCACTATCCAGTTAAATAGAGATCAGTGACTGAACTCTATAATATATGGAATGCCGTCTGGCCTATGATTCGTGTAGCGAGCTGCGGAAGACAGAGATAGTTGTGGTTATTACCGGACCTCCTTGTCTAATCCATGGCGACTACCTCGCATGAAAACGTTGACCGTGGGCGCTATGTGGGCGCAGAAGCCTGTTGCCCGTCAATGTTTGTAGCTCAGAACGTACATATGCGTGTGACGAGTGCGTCCGGTAATAACCACAACTATCTCTCTCTTGCAAGTTCTCGATACCCCCACCACCTCAGACGGCATTCCAGTATATTATTCGCTGTGAGCCGCGCTCGTATAGCCACCTAGCGGTTTCAACACGTAAACCGCTGGCGTGTGGAATAGCACTATCGTAATACCGATATACATCTCAATAAATAGAATATTGTTAAACGAGTGATATTTTCCATACAATACTGAACTAAAAAGTCGTAAATAATAACTAGTTGAAACTCCAGTAGAAGAAAAGTAAGTATATATTGATGAAGTGAGTGAAAACTGAGTTATTAGCGATAATTTGTAGGTTATGAAATTCAAAATTCAAAAAATAATTGCTTATACGCATGCGCTAATAGTTCGGACTCACTTCGATGTATCGATCTCACAACATCTCGCTGTCTATCGAAACGTATTATTACAAATATTGTGAAGTTGAACGAATTAAAAACAAACCCACTTCATAAAATATGCAAAGACGCGTGTAATGAATAACGTGAAACCATCAAAACCTAAAATCCATCAAAAACAAGTATATTTTGGAATGGATATCGACAACTGTCTATCATATCCCATACAAAACACACGCCTTCAGATTTCACTATTCGCCGCTCCACGCGCTTCGATCGTTTCGCAGCTCCCCTCCAACGAACGGCTCACAGCGAATAAGAGTTCAGTGGACGGCAGCACGGTCGTATACACAGGTCCGGCAACTCCCATGGTGGGGGTGGGTCCCTTAATGAAGCTAAGTGTGTTTTCGCCTGCTGCCACGGCTGCTGAGGCGCGCTAGAAGCCTAGTACAGAGTTGGAGTGTAAACAATGTTCATAACCTATTTTCTGTACATAACGAACGTCACAGTTTTCCTATAGTTTGTTATTAACAAATTCAATTGCGTAACTTTGATATATCAATGATATGATGTACATCTGACCGTGATTAAATGATGTCAAGTAAACTATTGAAGCAGATTTTGTTAGTTTTTTGTTATTGTTGGGGGGAATTTCCGATACAAATCGCTGTGTTGTGGGATATTTTGGAAATTGCAACGCTGAATAAAAATTATTTGTTAGTCTATTCACCCAAGTTCTGTGTAATGAAGATTATTTAGTTGTATAACCATTTCGCTAGAAAAATGTGAAGAAGTTTCATCCGTATTACCAAGCAGTCAATAATAAAATTAGTGATATGCCAATTGTAGAGTGCTGTATCGATCATAAAAAATTGCAATAATAATATAGATAAATGTAATTGACAGAATAACGCAATTTGGACGGAATATAAATTTATTCGTTCACAAGTTTCGAGGTTAGAAACATTGTTTATGCTCCAACCCTGAACTAACCTACTCGGGCGCCAAAAATTCAGCGGCCAATTCAGGAAACTTTGAAGCTTCGCTAAGGGACCCACCCCCACCATGGGAGTTGCCGGACCTGTATATACGACCGTGGACGGCAGCCTTATTCTGATTCTGTATCACGCGTGATAAATCAGACTTTCCGTCTAAAGCCTTCCTCTCATTGGTCTAAACGATGTTTATCACCGTTGTCACGGGTGAAAAGAAAATCAGAATAAGGGCCTACGCTGATGCGCGCGCCTACGTCAGCCCGGATCTCTGCGGTACAGACTCGTTCGCAGCGCCCCCTTTACCGTGGGATTTTACGACCACTTTTAGAACTCCCTATAGTTAGCCCCTCACCTGCCCCGATTGGATGAATTATGATTTTAATCGTTTGTCGGTCATTTGTTGGTGAATGATGGACTAATCCGGACGTTTGTCAGTGATGCGTTAATTAATAAATCGATTAATAAAATTTCCTAGGGAATTTTTTTTTCTCGGCCCCTCGATAGGAATGAATTTAATAATGTCTTATGCACTCCCCCTCACCCTTCCCCTGGCTTCGTCAGTCTTGACTGAATTAGCTGGACTCACTTCTGGAACTACTCTCTTAGGATTAAGTACTGTTGTACTCTCTTTTAAATCACTTGTCTGAATAAATCTGTTGAATATATAATCACTTCTGTTCTACGCTGGATACTCTTATTGAAATATCACCCGCTTCACACCTTCGGTGTACTTTTATGTATTTTACACGGGATTGAACCCATATAAAATACTTGACTTGCTTAGGCTTGTTACACTGGTTTGAAAACGCGATTTTTCGTCATATCATACCGAAAATGAAGACGCGGTGATCGATGTCGATGAAAAAAAAAAATTTTCATGGATCTTGGCTCGAAAACGCGATTTTTCGTCTTATCATACCGAAAATGAAGACGCGGTGATCGGTGTCAATGAAAAAAAAAAACGAATTTCATGGATCTTCGCTCGAAAACGCGATATCCCGTGTAGAAATTTGTCGTGGCATGCCCTAAGACTGAAATGGGCCATATGAGGCTGATTTGTGGCTTACCAAACTTGCGCACCACTGTCCGGGTCCTGAATAGGCGCTACCGTGGCATGCCTTAAGACCAGGACTGAATAATTCGGGCACATCCGTGGCATGCCACAATCCTGCGAAATACCTGGTTATGATTGATGTATGCACTTTTATCAATGGAAAATGTACTCGAACGATAATTTTGGGTTCGAATTAGAATTTTCAGCTACTGAAAATTCGATTTAAGACAATCACAATTGATAAGGCTTTGTCTCGTATGTCTCATGATTTTTTTTTGAATAGCTGTAAAAACTCGTAAAACGCAAAGATAAATTGAAAGAACGAGCGTTTAAAAAAATTCGATAAAAAATATTGGTGGTTAAAAGCAGAAGGTCGTATCCATCATTTTTGTCTTCTTCAATTTTTCATGATTTTTCCAGATAGCTGTAAAAACTACTGAAACGCAAAGAAAAATCGAAATCGACGTCGATTCGAAAAATTCGATAAACGAAATCGCAGTTAAAAGCAGAAGGTCGTATCCACCATTTTTTTTCTTAAATTTTTCGTGATTTTTCCAAATAGTTGTAAAAACTCGTAAAACGCAGAGATAAATTGAAAGAACGACCATTTAAAAAAATTCGATAAAAAATATTGGTAGTTAAAAGCAGAAGGTCGTATCCACCATTTTGATTTTTTTCAATTTTTTATGATTTTCCCACATAGCTGTAAAAACTCGTGAAACGCAAAGAAAAATCGATATCGACGTCGTTTCGAAAAATTCGATGAAAGAAATCGCAGTTAACAGCAGAAGGTCGTATCCGCCCAACTTACGACCTTTTGCACTTACATTTCTCGATCTCGTAATTTCAATTGATACGTTTCGAACGTTTTCAGAGCGATTGGCGTGAAAAAAAAATTATACGTCTTTATGCCATTATAAACCGCAAAACGTCGTATAATGGCGCTTACGTCCTCATGTCATTAGACACGCGACATACGTTACCAATGTCCTGTTCATCGCCTACGTTAAGTTATCGACGTGGTAGGGGGTCTCTCTGCTGTGTATAAACAGGGACGGATCGGACGAATTCTCACCAGAAACCTATTTCTAACGAAGTAAGTGGCTACCTTCAACATGAACAAGATCGTCTGTCTTCTTGTCGCCTCATTGGTGTGCGTGGGTGTTGCCAGCGGTAAGTTACAGACCAATAGCACATGCTCGTACATTCTATTTCCCAATACAATGAAACCTCAGTTAACTTATTTCAATCGGGTACGCTAGAAAATACATACATATAAGTGAGAATAACGTAAAAAAAAAAACTATTTGAGAGTCAAGTGGTTCGATAGCTTCCACGTCAGCATTGCAATTATTCACACGCATCATCAACAGGTGAAAAAAACCTGTTCTGTAGATAAACGTAGAAATATTTTTGCATCAAGGAATAAAATATTCTCGATAGAACAAGGATACAATATTCAAACTGAGAATATTTGAATTATTGATTTCAATTCCAACAGCCAAACTGGAACTCATGGACGTATATCGGAAACAATCAATTTTTCAAGTATTGTGTCTCGAAATATTTAACAGCATACTTAACATTTTTTAGCACGTATGTTCTGCAGGTGGTAAGATTCATTGAATCGTTAAAAATAAAAACTATGCATACGTCGTCACGATATAGATAAAATGTGTTTTTTGAACGTTATGCTCTTTGTTTGGAACCATTTTATTCTCTACATTTTATGCTACTAGCCCAGCATGCAGCGCGCTTTGAAATCTGTTTGATTGGATACAAATCTGCTCACCAAACGGATCACCACAAAAATATTTTTGCGGAGTTACCTCAAAATATGTTACGTTATCGTTAAAGAACGATTGATTCAGATTAATTTGAGCTTGTGTACTGTTCGTTAACGGATAGTATCAACTGTTAAGAGTGTTTCAGAAGTAATCACGTGCTCATCATAAAAACGTCTTTTAACGACACAGATTTCGTGCAGAACTGTGAGTTCATAATGTTAGCATCTGCAGTCAAGATAATTGTCTGACAATACGGTAAATCATTTGCGCGTACATACCTTGAACATGAAGAATATAACTCGATTTCATTTGCGCGTTTACTTGTTTTCGAGAAAAATTAAAATAAAATTGGTCGAAGAAAAAAAATTCCGAATCTACAAAGCTGGTACCAAAATCCAGTATTGCCCATATATAGGCAGACAAAAAGTTAGATTCCGAAATGACTGATTCCGAAATGTTACTTGTTTGCTGCTTAATCAACCTAAATGAAACCGAACGAACTGAAGTCATCAAAATTATGCATCATTTTCGATATTCAGCTTGATTCACTATCATTTTGACGGCTTTCTTTGTTTATAGGAACTGGAACGGACGAAATTGAACCGCTCCCGGCGCATCTGCACTAATGAATTTTGGTACAAGCTTTGTAGATTTGGAATTATCATTTTCTCAGTGGTTGCGCTAATGATTACTGATTTTCTACTGAAATTCAACTGCCCCATTTTATTCGTATTTTTCTCTAAAACGTACGAGCAAATGCGTAAACGAATTCGGGTTGTATTCTTCATGTTCAAGGCGCGCACTGCGGATGCTAACTTTATAAACTTCAGAACTGTAGACAAATGCATTACTCAATACGTCGCTGTCCACCTCAACGCGACACGTCTCTAGATCTCGCACTATTTTACATTCAATCCCAATTTTTGTATGTTGTCTTTTTAGCTCTGAAATAGTTCCATGACTTTCAGGTGAATTTTTGAACCGATACTTACTTTTAAGTAATTATTTTTATTTGCACTTGAAACGTTGACCTTTTCATAGGTTCTAAAAAGTTCACGAGAATACTGTTGCTGCAAAACAACCATTCCTGATTACTTTCGCTATCAGAAACGTATAACGTAGGCAGATTGTTCTATATTTGCTTTTCAAATATTTATTAATTTCAAGTCAGTTTCAAAATTCTAACCGATAATCTTCACATCCTGATTCTCAATCGTATGTCAAGAATAGCCGAGCAAAGATAATGTTTCGGCAACGTTTCGGAATGAGATCTACTATTTTTTCTTGAATTTGACCATCCTAAAACCGCTGATCCCAATATCTGATATTCATAGTCTTTCATTTTTTCTGCGATCCCCGTGCTGGTCCGTTCGGTGACTGATAGGAGCATATAGTCGAACGCGAATGAACGGTGGCGTTTATCAGGAATAGGAGCTGCGTTTTTTCTACAATCTTACCATCCCGTAATCACAATCTCCATACCTATCTTTTCTGCACATACCTTTCATCAAGATCAATTCAGCTGTTCAAAATCTTGAACTTTTGTTCACCTCTTAAAAATTTCGCAAAATACGTTATCGCTTTGAAGATAAAGGTTATCGCTTTGAATCACGCCTGTCAGAAACAACAGCTTCGAACGGCGCGAAGTCAGCGGACAGACCTTTTCTCTCGATCAACGCCAGCCAACCAGCATCGCGGAAAGGCGGTGACGGAAGTGCGAGATTAATCGTGACAACCGATCTTTTTATGACGGACACGGAATGTTCAAACCATTTTCAACATGTCAGGTTCCACTCGATTCGTCAAGTATT
>JAFFZH010014484.1:16844-27510 GCA_018420115.1 Euura saliciscinereae
TCAAACCATTTTCAACATGTCAGGTTCCACTCGATTCGTCAAGTATTGTCATGATATCCCGATTTTTGTTTCAGGAATCAACCCAGCCGAGCGTGCCAGAATCAACGGTAAGTTAAAGATACAGAGATTTTCGATAATGACAGATATTGACTTGTTGTTTGAATTTAGCTCAAGCGAGTCGAGCACCACGGAATGACGACTTAATCACAGTCCTCTTTACTTAAATTTCAGATGACGTGGGAAATGTCAAAAGCCGACTGGCATTACTTGCGGAAGATGTTCAACGGATGTCCACTAGTAAGTTCAAAACAATGTCACCCAATGAAGATATTTAAGTCATAACTACTAAGACATGCGTCAAATATTGACAAACTACAATAGTGTCATGATCCCTGCAAAAAATGTCGGATCGAAATCGACATTTCGGATAGGATTCAGATACAAAAACCGTATACCATATACGAGTTTTGTATCCGAAATGTCGATTTCGATCCGACATTTTTTGCAGGGATGTACCTATTTTATTTTCAGATCGCGATTCCGAGCTGGGCCCCGGAGACGCTGGTAAGTGATGAGTGAATACACTTAATTGACCAATTTATACGTCTACCAAAACGCTCGAATTATCTTTGTCTCCGTATTCTGGAAAATCATTCCGTTTGATATTCAGGATCTCTCTATTTCTATTTCAGATACTTTGGTGGTAGCCGGAGGCTATCTCTCAAACGCTGTAACAATGCTCCTAGGGGGTAGCAGGGGTGAGTTGAAGACGACTTTTACCCTTCAAAAATGTTTTTGTGATCTACTGTTCGCTTCACATATCAGGGTGAAGTCGAGAAAATGTTTTAATTGACCGAGATTTTCTATTTTGATTCTTCATATTTCATTATTTTTTTCACTTATTGCCATTATATCATGCGTCAATTGGTGAATTTCCACTTTGTCATGATACACATATTTTATTTTCAGCAATCAAATCAGCAATTGCTTTCGAATTCGCGAGTAAGTGACACTCATTCGAAAAATACATCAAGCCTAGCTTGATTTTCATCCAGCTGCTGTTAGAACTGAGTGAGAGTCGAAGACGACTTGATCATAACCTCTGTATTCCAATTTCAGGGTATGTCAACCCCGTAAAAGAGAAAATGATAGCCGATTCGCGAAGAACTGGAGCGATAGCCGGACGTGAGTTGAAGACGATTGTGCCCATCTAGAATATCGCGCGTCAATTAGCACTTGAAAATTGTCGAAATTATTGAGGTATCTGTTAATGTCCAGATACCAGCCATCAGATCGGACTTTCTGTGACCACCATTATTGAAGGATTCAACGCAATCAACTCCCTAGTCGATGAGATTTTGGATGCTGCTTTCGCGGCTGCCCGTAGTAAGTTGGAAACAATCGTACCATTAGAAATATAATTGTCATACTGAGATCTATCGTTTGCTACAAACATATTCCAATGAGGCTTTCATAAATTGATCTATTTTCTTAGCCACCAGTTAGGCAAACGTATTTGATACTCAAAATTCGATCCCTGATTTCAATTGTACCACCTGCACCAGTTTAGTACTGCTAAACTACGATCCTGAATTTTTTACTTTTTATATTATTTCCAACATCAACTAAAATATGATGATTTCTTAAATCATACTTTCAATGTGATCTGGTAATTACGAGATCGAAAAATGTAAGTGCAAAAGGTCATAGGTTTGGCGGATACGTCGTTCTTTCATTACAATTTTTAAGGAAAAATAAAAAACAACGTGAAGGCAAAACGTCGTAAGCGCCATTTTTTTAAATTATCTCTAATGATTTTTCCAAATTGTAGTTGTAAAAACTCGTAAAACGCAAAGATAAATTGAAAGAACGACCATTTAAAAAAATTCGATAAAAAATATTGGTAGTTAAAAGCAGAAGGTCGTAAGCACCATTTTTATTTTTATTTTCGTTTTTCATGATTTTTTCAAATGGCTGTAAAAACTTGTAAAATGCGAAGATAAATTGAAAGAACGACCATTTAAAAAAATTAGATAAAAAATATTGGCAGTTAAAAGCAGAAGGTCGTATCCATCATTTTTTTTCAGTTTCTCATGATTTTTCCACATAGTTGTAAAAACTCGTGAAATGCAAAGAAAAATCAAATCGACGTCGTTTCGAAAAATCGCAGTTAAAAGCAGAAGGTTGTATCCGCCCAACTTACGACCTTTGCACTTACATTTTTCGATCTCGTAATTCCAATTGATACGTTTCGAACGTTTTCAGAGCGATTGGCGTGAAAAAAAAATTATACGACTTTATGCCATTATAAACAGCAAAAAGGCCAATAGCACATGCTCGAACGTTCTATTTTCCAATACAATGAAACCTCACTTGACTTATTTCAATCGGGTACGCTGGAAAATACATACATATAAGTGAGAATAACGTAAAAAAAAAAACTATTTGAGAGTCAAGTGATTCGATAGCTTCCACGTCAGCATTGCAATTATTCAGACACATCATCAACAGGTGAAAAAAACCTGTTCTGTAGATAAACGTAGAAATATTTTTGAATCAAGGAGTAAAATATTCTCGATACAACAAGGATACAATATTCAAACTGAGAATATTTGAATTATTGGTTTCAATTCCAACAGCCAAACTGGAACTCATGGACGTATATCGAAAGCAATCAATTTTTCAAGGATTGTGTCTCGAAATATTTAACAGCACACTTAACATTTTGCAGCACGTATATGTTCTGCAGCAGGTGGTAAGATTCATTGAATCGTTAAAAATAAAAACTATGCGTACGTCATCACGATATAGATAAAATGTGTTTTTTGGACGTTATGCTCTTTGTTTAGAACCATTTTATTCTCCACATTTTACGCTACACGGAATTTTCAAACCATTTTCAACATGTCACGTTCCACTCGATTCGTCAAGTATTGTCCTGATGTCCTGATTTTTGTTTCAGATGTCAACCCATCCGCGGATACCAGAATCAACAGTAAGTTGAAGATACAGAGATTTTCGGTAATGACAGATATTCACTTGTTGTTCGAATTTAGCTCAAGCGAGTCGAGCACCGCGAGATGACGACTTAATCACAGTCCTCTTTACTTCAATTTCAGCTGGCGTGAGAAATGTCAAAAGCCGACTGTCAGTACTTGCGCATGATGTTGGACAGATGTCCGCTAGTAAGTTGAAAACAATGTCACCCAATGAAGATATTCAAGTCATAGCTACTAAGACATGCGTCAAATATCGAAAAAGTACCACAGTGTCATGATGTACCTAATTTATTTTCAGACAGCGAATCCCAGCTGAACACCACAGACGCTGGTAAGTGATAAGTGGATACACTTACTTGACCAATTTATACGTCTACCAAAACGCTCGAACTATCTTTGTCTCCGTATTCTGGAAAATCATTCCGTTTGATATTCAGGACCTCTCTATTTCTGTTTTAGATACTTTGACGCGTGCCGGAACCCATTTCGCAAACGGTGTAGCTTTAATCCGAAAGGGTAACCGGGGGGGTGAGTTGAAGACGACTTTTACCCTTCAAAAATGTTTTTGTGATCTACTGTGCGCTTTACATATCAGGGTGAAGTCGAGAAATTGTTTTAATTGACCGAGATTTTCTATTTTGATTCTTCATATTTCATTATTTTTTTCAATTATTGCCATTATATCATGCGTCAATTGGTGAATTTCCACTCTGTCATGATACGCCTATTTTATTTTCAGCAACCAAATCAGCAATTGCTTTCGAAGTCGCGAGTAAGTGACACTCAATCGAAAAATACATCAAGCCTAGCTTGACTTTCATCCAGCTGTTGTTAGAACGGAGTGAGAGTCGAAGACGACTTGATCATAACCTCTGTATTCCAATTTCAGGGTATGTCAACCCCGTAAAAGAGAAAATGATAGCCGATTCGCGAAGAACTGGAGCGATAGCCGGACGTGAGTTGAAGACGATTGTGCCCATCTAGAATATCGCGCCTCAATTAGCACTTGAAAATTGTCCAAATTATTGAGGTATCTTTTAATTTCCAGGTACCAGCGATCGGATCGAACGTACTGTGTTCACATTTACTCAGGTATTCGACTCAATTAACCCCCTAGTCGATGCGATTTTGGATGCTGCTGTCGCGGCTGCCCGTAGTAAGTTGGAAACAATCGTACCATTAGAAATATAATTGTCATACTGAGATCCATCGTTTGCTACAAACCAAATTCCAATGAGGCTTCCATAAATTGATCTATTTCCTTAGCCTCCAGTTAGGCAAACGTATTTGATACTCAACATTCGATCCCTGATTTCAATTGTACCACCTGCACCAGTTTAGTACTGCTAAACTACGATCCTGAATTTTTTACTTTTTATATTATTTCCAACATCAACTAAAATATGATGATTTTTTGAATTATACTTTCAATGCGTTCTGGTAATTGCCATTGAATCGTAATTTCACTTCCTCAGGTGGATAATCATAAATCCCATGCCAGTCCAGCTGAACCGAAGCAGCGGAAGAGGCTATTGGTGAGTGTCATCGACAGTATCACCTGATACGAAGATGCCGAATATATTTATTCACTAATTTTGGTGAATCTATTCGCAGGCCACTTCTTAGCAGCTATCGCGAAGCGGAATATTCGGAACCGCTTGTGCTAATCTGAAGAACTTTTTGTGGAAGAACGTAAATCATCTGCTGGACGAGAGACTACCACTTTCTTCCAGTACGTCTTCCAATTGATTACTGAATATGTATATATCAGTGAGAATAATTATGTAAAGCTGCATAAGATTGTGAGCAATGAAAATCAATTTCGAAAATATTCATTCGCTGTATCGTATAAATTTTCCATTTTCCAACCCAGATTCCGAATACAAAAGAATAAAGACATTCAGAGGACCTTATAAAAACGATTACTTTTTCCTTCCGAGTCACCTGACATGTGAAAAGGCTTTTTTATTTGCAACACCTGCATGAAAAGTTTGATTCCGTTCCGACCGCTAAACCGATTTGGATGAAATTTTCAAGGCATACCGTTCTTCTTCCGAGGCTGTGCCAATAAAGTTTTCAAACGTCGCTCGCTCACCATGTTTAAATACAAAATACTGTGAGGAATAAAAGCATATAACGTTGTGCTCTTTCGCTCGCTACGCTCGCTCACTCGATTGGGTTTTCATAATTTGCGAGGAGAAAAATTGGGAGCATGAGTTTAGAGGAGAGAAAATTTTCGAAAGAAAAAATTGAGCGAGTGGTACTTGGCGGGCCAGGTGTGAGTGAGCGGAAGAGTGACCACTGAGGTCTGCAAGCCACATTTTTTCGTCTCGCTATGAAGACCCGCCAAGTACCACTCCCTCAATTTCTTCTTTCGAAAATTTTCTCTTCTCTAAACTCATGCTCCCAATTTTTCTCCTCACAAATTATGAAAACCCAATCGAGTGAGCGAGCGCATCGAGCGAAAGAGCACAACGTTATATGGTTTGATTTTTCTTTTTTTTTTGTACTTGGTACTTGTATTTGATATCAATCCTTTTACAGAGATTTTTTTGAAGGACGACTTTTGTTGAAAACGAATTTTTAGAAGAAGACTTTTTGTGGAAGACGAATTTTTGTTGGTGGGTATTTTTGAAGACAGATCTTGTGCGAAAGAATTTTGTTGGTAAATTTTGTGGGTGGACCACATTAATGTACTTGGCGAAAGGTTTTTGCACCAGAGGTTCTTTTTTTGGGATATCACTAATTTTTGTATATTTTTTTTACTTCCTGCTAATTGCGCTAGCCCGCTGTGCTTGCTCGATTGGGTCTTCGTAGATCCTCACTCGCTAAGGTCGCTCGGTTGACAGTATTTTTCTGACCGATTATTTATATTATTATTTATATCCCATTGGATGGACGGTGAAAAATATTGAATTTTCTGTTATAAAACGCTAGATTGTCGGAAATGTTGATGAGAAAGCGTAAATGTATGTCCAGTTGATTTCTGTAATAGGGATGTGCCGGATATCCGGTAACTATCCGGTGTATCTGGCCTGTTTTTCACTATCCGGCCGGATAACCGGATAGCAATGATCTTCAATATACTGTCCAGAAGATAATTATACTATTAGTGAAGATGGAAGAAATGGAAAAAAAAATTAAAAACAGAATTCAGATATATATACGGTGCGGGATTTTAGTCATTTCTTAGCATACACAAAAAGCGTTGACAATGGGTACAATGAATGGGAGATACGGTACTATTTAGCTGCTATGAAAATCCAACATAAGGCGATTTTCTTGTGCCGGATACCGGATATCCGGCCGGATATTGCGTGGCCGGCAAATGACTTCGACCGGGTATCCGGTATCCGGTTATCTGGCACATCCCTGTCATAAAGTACTCAATTTGCCGGATACCGGAATCGATCATATCGTCAAGTCCTGAGGGAACGGACATGTTCGGCGGACAATCCAGAACTGAAACGTAACTCAGAAAACTGTGTATGAAGTGTTACGGACCTTCATACTCCTCTCGGAGCGTATTCCGAGTTACGTCTGCTCTAGACTGCCCACCGAGATACCTCTGCTTCCTCAGGACCCGTCGATATATCAATCAATATATCAATAGCCTGTCCACGAAATAGTCTCTCCGGAACTAAACTACTCAGGTATATAGACTCTTTGAGGCCCGTACAATTTTTTTTTGTTTTCAATGTACTTCCCTCGAGACTCTACCGCGTCCCTTGATTTTTCTGAGCATTTGCCTCAGTATTTTTTATCGCTACGATCGGTTTTATAATTCAGGAGGAATAAATGATTATTTGATTATTTACTTCGTAGTCCGCCATTAGGCCATTAATAAACATAATATGATATGCCATTATAAACAGCAAAACGTCGTATAATGGCGCTTACGTCCTTATGTCATTAGACACGCGACATACGTTACCAATTTTTTGTTCATCGCCTACGTTAAGTTGTCGACGGGGTAGGGGGTCTCTCTGCTGTGTATAAATACGACGGATCGGACCGATTCTAACCAGACACGAAGTAAGTGGCTACCTTCAACATGAACAAGATCGTCTGTCTTCTTGTCGCCTCATTGGTGTGTGTGGGTGTTGCCAGCGGTAAGTTACAGACCAATAGCACATGCTCGAACGTTCTATTTTCCGATAAAATGAAACCTCACTTATACTTATTTCAATCGAGTACGCTGGAAAATACATACATATAAGTGAGAATAACGTAAAAAAAAAACCAATTGAGAGTCAAGTGGTTCGATAGCTTCCACGTCAGCATTGCAATTATTCACACACATCATCAACAGGTGAAAAAAAACAACTGTTCTGTAGATGAACGTAGAAATATTTTTGCATCAAGGAGTAAAATATTCTCGATACAACAAGGATACAATATTCAAACTGAGAATATTTGAATTATTGATTTCAATTCCAACAGCCAATCTGGAACTCACGGACGTATATCGAAAGCAATCAATTTTTCAAGTATTGTGTCTCGACATATTTAACAGTATACTTATTTTGCAGCAATTATTCTGCAGACTTATCGAATCGTTATGCCTACATTTTAGTATCACAGGAAGTAAAATTTAAAACCGTAAAATGGTACCGAAGTGGAAAATCGACCATTCGTCGAACTCATGTGTATCAAGAGCAATCAACTTTTGAAGTGTTGTGTCACGAAATATCGCGTGTCTAATGACATAAGGACGTAAGCGCCATAATACGACGTTTTGCCGTTTTCAGAGCGAATGGCGTGAAAAAAAATAAATCATACGACCCTTTGCCACCAAAATCGCGTTTTTGGCGCTTACGACCTTATGCCATTAGACACACGATATTTAATAGCACAGTTAACATTTTGTAGCACGTATGTTCTGCAGGTGGTATGATTCATTGAATCGTTAAAAATAAAAACTATGCGTACGTCGTCACGATATAGATAAAATGTGTTTTTTGAACGTTATGCTCTTTGTTTGGAACCATTTTATTCTCTACACTTTATGCTATACGGAATGTTCAAACCATTTTCAACATGTCAGGTTCCACTCGATTCGTCGAGTATTGTCATGATATCGTTGTTGTCGGAGTTGTTTATTTGCCGCCCAATGCGCCTCTGCACAGTTATCAACAACACGTCAACGCAGTACCTACATCATATCACCACTTCTTTCCCGGACGCTTCTTTGTGCATTGTTGGTGACTACTACCTGCCGGGGTTCAATTGGAGTTTTGTCGACGATGTCATGATCGTTGCTGGCTCTCATCCTAATCATCTGATCAAGGATGCCTTAGATATTGTTGTTGAATGTTATAATGAACTGGGAGCCCGTCAGCTAAATAGTCTGCAAAATTCAGCGAACAATGTACTCGATTTAGTATTCACCAACTGTGATAATCCAGTACTTGAAGAGTGCCTTGATTCTTTTCTCGAAGTTGATGCCTTTCACAAAGCCGTTGTATTGCATCTACCTGCTAGTCGTCCTTTTAACGGTATATCTTTTACTGAACATGCTTTTGATTTTAAGAGGGCTAATTACGAGGGCATCACATCGGATCTTGATAGTGTCGATTGGGGTGTGTTGCTTAGACCTGATAGTGGTATAAATGCAATGGTTGACTCTTTTTATAGAGTTATTTTCGAGGTCATTTGCTGTCACACTCCAGTCCTCACCGTGCACTCTTCCAGCCACCCCAAGTGGTTCAGCAGGGGGCTTAAATGTGCAATCTGTGACAAGAAGAAGTACCACAAATTGTTTAAGGAGACGGGCTCTAATCTGTTTTATGCTAAGTTTAAAGAAGCTCGTGCAAAATGTAAATCTCTAGCTGATGCTACTACCGAAAATACATTGAAAGCGCTGAATTGTCCATTCTAACCGATATTAAGGGTTTCTGGAACTTCGTAAATAATCTCAATAGTTCTAATGATATTCCTGGTTCCATGTTTCTGAAAGGACGGGAGGCAAATGATGGTGATAGCATTGCCAACTTGTTCGCTGACCACTTTTCAAGTGTTTATGATAAGAGTGAAATTTCCTTGCCCCCTCCAAACTTTCGTTCACTTAGTGGACTGTGCCTACCGAATTTGATCCTCAGCTCAACTGATGTTAAGCGCTGTCTTGGGGCTATAAAGTCGAGTGCCAGTGCTGGTCCGGACGGTGTACATCCGTTATTTGTTAAAAATTGCATGGATGCTCTCCTGCTGCCAGTTTCTATTATTTTTAACGAGTCTCTTAGTAAAGGTGAATTTCCACTGGCTTGGAAGTCGTGCTTCCTTTCGCCAATTTTCAAGTCTGGTGACAGACGAAACGTTGAGAATTATCGTCCTATTAGCAAACTTAATGTCTTTGCCAAGGTGTTTGATGCTGCAGTGGAACGCAAGCTTTCACTCCTATTGAACAGTTATATTATTCCGCAGCAACATGGGTTCATGCCTAAGAGGTCGACTGTATCAAATCTGGCTGTTTACACTCACGACATTGTTAATGAACTTGCAGTAAGAGGCCAGGTTGATGCGGTCTATACTGATATGGTAAAAGCCTTTGACAAGGTCAATCCTCAGCTTTTACTTGCTAAACTCAATGTTTACGGTCTGGCAGGTTCACTACTAAAATGGTTGAAGTCATATCTTGTTGGTCGGTCCCAAAAAGTGAAGTTAAAGTCTTTTTTGTCACTTGATATCGAGGTTTCCTCAGGGGTTCCGCAGGGTTCCCATTTAGGCCCGCTTCTCTTTATTATCTTTATCAACGATATTGGGCAGAGCGTTTACCATTCAAAGTTTCTATTGTTTGCGGATGACCTCAAATTGTATAGGCCCATAAATTCTCGAGTGGATGCTACCTTGCTCCAGAGTGATATAGATAGTGTCTCTCATTGGTGCCAAACTAATGGGCTTAGTTTTAATGTTAAAAAGTGCGCAGTGATATCATTCTCCAGAACAGGGTCAATGAGCTTTGCTTATCTTATAGGTGGGTTACCATTGACCCGTGCTGCTGTGGCCAAAGACTTGGGTGTACTGTTTGACAGTCACCTAAGCTTTGAGGCTCATATTTTGTCAATTAAGGATCGTGCGTTAAAGAAATTGTATTTCGTCTGCAGTAAAACAAGGGATTTCAGGCGGATGGACACTATGAAAACCTTATACCTTGCTCTAGTGCGTCCTCTTCTGACGTATGCTTCCTGTGTCTGGTCCCCATTTTACAACAAGTTTAGGGTCATGCTGGAGAGGGTGCAGCACAGATTCTTAAGGCATTTAGCACTCAGACTGGGGAGACCAATGGCTTGGTCACATCATGATTACAGGGAAATTGCCAGTTTGGCGGGTCTTTGCACCATCGAGTCTTATATAAATTACTCTGTTATTATCTTGTTGTACAAGATCTTCAACAACCTCGTGGACTGTGCCGAGTTGGTAGCTCTTTTTCAATTTCATGTTCCTGGTAGGGTTCTCAGGGGAAACTATACCCAATTCGCGGTGGGGATCTGTACAGGTGATCTGGGACACAGATCTCTGGTGCATAGACTGAGTGGTCTGGCTAATGATAATTCTCAGTCGCTTGATATCTTTGACTGCTCTATCTCGCGCATGAAAACTTTATTTAAACTTAAGCTCTTAATTTATGCCTAGTTTTTCTGTGCTTTGCTTGCGTTGTTTCATAATTC
>JAFFZH010014485.1:0-17956 GCA_018420115.1 Euura saliciscinereae
GAGAAGGGCATCGGATTTGGGCTACGACACATTTCACTGTGTCGCTGGGAGAAGAGGACCGGATTTGGGCTCCACCGAAATCCACTGTGCCGCTGGGAGAAGAGGAGCATGTTTGGGCTACATCCGATTTTCCTATGCTGCTGGGAGTAGAGCAGCGGATTTGGGCTCCACCGAAATTCACTGTGCCGCTGGGAGAAGAGTAGCATGTTTGCTCTACATCCAATTTTCCTATGCTGCTGGGAGTAGAGCAGCGGATTTGGGCTCCACCGAAATTCACTGTGCCGCTGGGAGAAGAGTAGGATGTTTGCTCTACATCCAATTTTCCTATGCTGCTGGGAGTAGAGCAGCGGATTTGGGCTCCACCGAAATTCACTGTGCCGCTGGGAGAAGAGGAGCATGTTTGGGCTATGGCACATTTCACTTCACTTTTTTTTAGTGATCGCAGTCCTACAAACTTTCAGCTTTCCCACCATGTCCAGCGAGTTCTACCAGATCAGTTTCACTCTTCGGGGATCACACTCAATCGACAGATTGTCCAGCCAATTATCCAGTAAGATTTCCATTTTCATACTGTGATATATTCGGAGTCCTCTCTGTAAATCTTTATCTTGAACCGACGAGAGTTGAATGAATCTGCTTCTTCCGTTAGAAGCTGTAGCCCATTCGTCGCTCGGGAGTTTTATGGTGCGACATGATTCACTCAATGTATCGAAATCCCACTTGACGATATTCTCCATTTTAGGTTCGACAGTGTTTTCGTCCGATTCTGGTGAATTTTTGTGTGATAATTGAAAATTATTAGGGGCTGCGACCTTCTTCCATTTCTGGAAGGCGACAATATCCTCGTTGAAACAGAGAAAATCAGAATTAGTTGCATTACCACGGAGACTGAGTATAGTTTCCGTGTGCATGACAATTGTATCTGAATACTATGACCCACGGACTTACTATGACCCGAACCTAACCTGTTAAGGTGAAATGAAAGTCACGTGACCTTGATATGATTCACACTTGGAATTTTCAAATGCTATTTTCTCAGCCAAAACACATTCGATTGATGTGAAATTGATATCAGTGACGTAGAGAAACTCAATGAAGGGCCTGCCAATCGTGGATTTTCGAAAATCGAGACGTAATAACAGTTTTTTTTAACAATATTGTTCTGTAATCCAAGGAAGTGCTGCCTCTTTCCACGAGGGGTAGCACCTCCTTGGGTTACAGAACAATATTGTTACACAAAATTCTGATTATGTCTTTCGATATTCGAAAATCCACGATTGGCAGGCCTTTTATTCAGTTTTTCTACGTCACTGATATCAATTTCGCATCAATCGAATGTGTTTTGGCTGAGAAAATAGCGTTTGAAAATTCCAAGTGTAAATCATATCGAGGTCACGTGACTTTCATCTCACCTCAACTTACCTTCGGCGCTTTGAAAAGCGTTTTGTTTTTCACAGGAAGGAGACTTCTTCTCATGCTACAAAACCTGCGATGATATTTACGGCTCTTCAGTAGTACAATATTCTACCACTCGCAGTGCTGGTGAAGTGCTATGAAGTGCGCGAAACACCCGCTAGGCTGCAATTCCGAAGATCCTTTCGCACCGATGCGTTTCCCATCAAGTATCAACAGTGTAATCAAAAACGCATACATTATACCGTGCGTAAAAAAGTAAAAAGTCAGCAATAAGTGCACCAAAATCATAATGAAATATTTTTAACAAAGACGCGCATTCCGAGGCGCGTGTGTCTATTAAATTCGCATTTCGCGAACCGCTTCAATCTATTCGGCGTTCGTAACAAGCGCCAAAGATCGCATCATCGGAATCGTCGACACGTGAGGAGTTCCGAGCATTTGTGCGGCACGACTCGTCTGCTCGCGAATTAAACTGTTTTTGTATGAAAGTACGGGTCTAAACGCGGCGCGGATAGCTTCGCAACGAAGTTTCGTCGGTTTGAACCTCGTTCGATCCCCCGATGTAACTGAAACGGTACTGATTTCATTCAAAGTACCGCCTCCACCGCATAGGTTACGAAGGTCGATGCGGTGGCGAAAATGATTCATAACCCCAAACGTAACGCATAACACGGCGTGTATCCGGCCTAATTTTTGTTTTATAATCAGTGTTGAGTAACAATCAACGTCGCTTCGGTCTTTCCGATTCTGAAAAATAACGGAAACACGCGGATTCCCGGCCGTTCCTTGAGATTCGACTTACGACACGGTGCAACGCGAGGAGAAGCCGTTAATCTTGGCGGGAGATATGGGATATATATAGCACCTCACGTTCTTAGTAATAACCGTTAAAATTCGCGCCAATCAATAAGTGAGAAAGTGTATGATATATGTATAAGTACAGAAATAAAAATGATTGACTTTGACGAAAATTTCTTGATCAATTTTACCTCGATTGCCGGCTTTTTAGTCACCGCGACTATCACGTGTTTTACGATCGTACAAAGGATGAAGTAAGTCGCGTTGAAATCTAACGATTATAGACCAAATTTTTCTCAAACAATGAATTTTTTTTTTTGATTTTTCAGAAACAGGTGGCCTGTTAGAGTAAATTGCTGGTTTTGTAACAATGATTCGAAAATACCAAGAGAACAGAGGGGATGGTGGCTCTGCGATTTCTGCGAACAACGCAACGGATTCACTAAGGTGACGAATATTCTCATTATTGATGAATCCATCTGTGTCTAGTCTGAAGTTTTTAAACTCATTACGTCAACAGGACGGAGACTACAACTACGATATACCGGAGCAGCACGAGGGACCGAAGCAGAAGCAGTTTGTGAGATACTCGGAGTTATCGACGTCCAAAGAATCGGCAAAAAAGAACGGACTGTGTTCCAAATGCAACAGGAACGAGGAGATGAAAATTTCACAGATGGCTAGCTTCGAACCATCCAGCGAAAAGAAATATTACTCCGAACTTGAAGTGTTCAAAAAGAATTTGGAACTCAAGTACAAACTCTGCCAAAAATGCTCCAAAGTCGTTGAAGGAGTCCTGAGCAAACAGGCATCTTGGCTACTACAGTATAAAATGGCTTTCTTTAAGAACAGACCCATTCAGAATATCATCAATGTGAGAACACGTTTCACGATTCTGTATCTTGTGATATTATAACACAGGCCCACAAAAAAACAAAAAGTGTCTGAATTCGGCATGTGAAACATGTTTTCTTACGTATTTTTCAATGCTGAATCCGAATCCGAAGTCAAAATGGGGGCGATTTTCAATAAATGGCTGTTGAAAGTAAAAAAATAGTAATACCAGTTGGATGAGTTTTTGGAATTACAATCATCATAACTATACGTTTTTGGGGTCGCTGAATTCGAATCTGGCATTCGTTTGACCCTAGAAGGTCAAAACCAAGGTCATTTCAAGGTGAAAATGAGAAAAAGAAACTGTCGAAGCACAGACAATCATCATATCTATCCATTTTTGGGGTAGCTGAATCCGAATCTGGGGTCAGAATGAAGTGTACTTCCTTCATTGTTCAAGCATAGACAATCATCACAACTATCCGTTTTGGGGTCGCTGAATGAAGTATACTTCATTCTGACCCCAGATTCGGATTCAGCTACCCCAAAAATGGATAGATATGACGATTGTCTGTGCTTCGACAGTTTCTTTTTCTCATTTTAACCTTGAAATGACCTTGATTTGGACCTTTTAGGGTCAAACGTAGGCCAGATTCGAATTCAGCGACCCCAAAAACGTATAGTTATGATGATTGTAATTCCAAAAACTCATCCAACTGGTATTACTATTTTTTTACTTTCAACAGCCATTTATTGAAAATCGGTCCGGATGACCCCACCATTTTGACTTCGGATTCGGATTCAGCACTGAAAAATACGCAAGAGAACATGTTTTACATGCCAAATTCAGACACGTTTTGTTTTTCTGTGGGCCTGTGTAATCATTGTATGATTAAATAAAACCAATTCTGTCCACTTCGGAGACGCCATAGGCAAGAGAAAAAGACACGGATGCATGATTATCGAGATAAAGTTCATTTTCTGAATTTATATTCATTCATTGCTTCTCTTTCCAGAATGGAGAGAAATGGGAACGTGTATTTCGCATTATCTTGACGATCTTAAATCCGGCGATTTTATACGACGCCGCCTTTTGGCCTCTCCCAATTGCTGGGCTGTTCCTACAGCTGGGTGGGTGTCTGGCGAGTCCAGCCAACAAACAGGGCTTGGATATGGTGGCGGCGTTCTTCTGGATTCTTATCATCATCCTTACACCATTCAAGGAATTAAAACTGTTGAAAATTCATTTAGAAAATGAATGGTTTGCCGTAGAATACGTCACGCAATATCATGTGGTAAGCCGATTTCAGAGCTTGAGCAAAGAAACAATGTACCAACCGTTCAATCTTTACAGATAATCGGACTGACTGTGATAATCGGACTCATGAATTTGAGATCACGTCTGTTCACCGTCGCACCAAAGCCGAAGGTTTCTCTGAAAAAACTTGAGTCTCCCATCAGTAAGAAGGTCCAGTCGCTACCCCCGGTGCGAAATGTAGCAAAAGCGATGCAGTTTGTGAGGGAAAATCCTCTGCAGAGTGTAAAATCAGAGACTAAACCGTGCCGATCGCCGGTAAACATCACGAATTTGTTGATGACGCCTGTGTCAGTTGAAACACCGATGCCGATCAAACCGACGATATTTATGCAAAATTCTGGGTAGGTTTGATTCGAAGATCGAGACAGAGGTCTTTGATGTTGATCTAAAACTTGTTCTTCGCTTTCCAGACTGTTCCAAACCGATCTCATGGGGTCTATGTCGCTCGGTGGAAGCCAGTGGGCCAGAGAGAACCAGAGTCCGTTCTGTACGAAGAGTTTTTCGTATCGATCCTTCGACGACAAGACCTCGTTGAACGAGAGCCTGAGCACGTTGAGCTCGCTCTCGCTGAGCAATAAACACCGCGAACGAACATCAAAAACTCCAAAGATGTTTGAGACCAGAGTCTACGACTCCGCGAGCCCGGATTTATTCACTAAACTAAACCGATCGCCGAACAGAAAGTTCGTGCTGAGTCCTCCCAAGCTGAAATCTGTTACACAGACTTCTTGGGTGGCCGGTGGTTATTGGCAGGCTGGCATGGACGTCCCGACCTTGTCAAGATCGTCTAGTCAAAGCTCCGGGTTTGGATCGACGGGTTCAAATTTTGTCCCATCCAGAGAACCTTCTATCTACAACGATTGCGATAGATATTCCGTTGTCTCGGACGCGACGCAGTGTTGTCACATGTCCAGACAGAATAGCGGAAATTCTATGACTTCCCACTCCGCATTCTCGTTTCAAAGACCGGACAGTCCGACGTATAGTCAATTCTCAATGGTTCCTCAGAGCACGACGTTAGGGCAAAATAATATACAGTCAACGCACAACTTCCATGCAAATAATCATTTTCACAGTCGACCTTCGATGATGAACATCAGCGACGGTAGCAATGTTCAAGAAGCTATACCCACGCAGACTGTCTACACGACTGTTTTAGCTAGTCCTGTTTGGTTGCCTGCCCTATTGTGCGGCTCTTTAGTTTTCAATATGATAGTGCTGTGCACTACGCTTTTGCGTTAACGCAGTTGTTCAATGTAGACCAAAATTGACATCAACATGTTTTTTTTTTTTTTTTTTTTATTTATCCAGATAAACTAATCGTAGGTATTTACTATTTAATTAACTAAAACTAACGATTTCAACACCAAAGTGTGCGAGGTAAAAAAAAATCAGAACTAGAACTATCACGCACACTTAGGTACTTATACTATTTTCTATTCTATTAGGTAATATAATCTAAAACTTTGCCATTCTCAGGGGATTTTTGATATTAAGAATAACTATAATGAATTATCTTCTTCTATTTGTAAAAATACCATTTGGGAATTAGGGAGCTTAATTTTTTCTCGACGAAATAAGGTTTTAAGTCAGATTTGTGTTACTAGTGAAAAAAAAAATTTGTGATAATGTTAGAAGAAAGATAACACTGATAATCGTGGATAAATAATTTTGAGGAACTTTGCGCTCGCACGAAAAATGCTAAAGATATTTTCAAGTCTTTCAAATATTGGCCTTTTTTATGTATATATATGATTGTGTTTAAATATCCTAGGATAGGTAATAATTGCGGTGATTTAACTCTCCTTCGTATTATGTAAACGACAAAAAACGATAATCATAACTGTAATTAACAATATCTACTGCCAGTACCGAGTGTATAATATTATATTTTTACTATTTCTTTTTCTTTTTCCTCAGTTACTATCACAGAGCTTCCAAATAGTTAATTTATTGAATTGTAAACAAATGAGACTGCTATAAAAAAAAAGAAAAGAAAATTCTCCATACACTTTCTCTGTCAGATAATACTCAAAGTAAATAAAATTGGCTGTTAACATTTTACATTGTATTTGTATAAAATGAACACATAATGATTTTGGGAAGGAACTCAATTGTGTAACTTATTTGTTACACTCATAATACAAAACAAAAACAAAAAAACACTGTTAAAACCCGTTATAAAAGCTAAATAAGTACATTAATAAAACACTATAATGGTTAACGCATCTCCATATCTTTCTTTATATTCGAAACTCGGTTTCCCATGTGTCTATAGACTTGCTCCAGGTGATACTGATCCCTCGATCTTCTACAAAATAAGAAAGTCAATCATCATTTTCGATCCGGAGAATAAATTTGACAAAACGCTCACGTAACGTGTCTTGAATATGGATCCAAAAAGTGGGTCTGATACATCGTTCGCCGAGGAGAGTTCAATTTCTGACTCTCTACAAACCAATCGCACCTCGTACTGTCCACTAATCTGTATCCCGTCGTGTTTGAACCATGGTTCGCTATTTCCTGGAGGGGAATCCCCTCCTTGCTGTTTTTCAAATATACACACGATCGATATACAATACTCACAGGAATAAGACTGAAAAGTTCAGATGGTTGAGGTACTTGTGAATGTTTGAATATTTTCCACGTCCCTCGTAGTTCTGTCCCTTTATCTCGTTGTTCGAGATTTTTTCTGATCCCTTCAAAACGTGAAGAATATATGGGGTATTCCATGCAAAGCGGGACAGGTTTCGGCTGAGGGTCGGCGAATTTCACGTCCGTCCACAATCTCGTTCCTTACTACCTTGCAGCGAGTTTTCCGGAGTTTTAGACCCTGATTGATTTTTGATTTTGCGTGAGGCGCGATTAAAGGAATTTTCTCAGGGTCTACTCGATTTACTTGAAAATTTTACTGAACATAGTTCGAGGTGTCGCAAAAGTATGGTAAAATTTTCAGCAACTCGTTTTTTTTTATTCGTCGGCAATAAATTATTGAAAATATTTTTTGAAACAATAAAATTATTTTATGTCATCAGGACTGTTTTTGAACTGTTTTGTATTAGTATTTGGTGTACGGACTTCATTTCAAGAAAGTCCCGGTAACGAAAAATTTTATTGTTCGTGACAAAAAAATTTTTCAATAATTTATTGCCGACGAATAAAAAGGAACGAGTTGCTGAAAATTTTACCATACTTTTGCGACACCTCGAACCATGTTCAGTAAAATTTTCAAGTAAATCGAGCAGACCCTGAGAAAATTCCTATAATCGCGCCTCACGGGAAATCAAAAATCAATCAGGGTCTAAAACTCCGGAAAACTCGTTGCAAGGTAGTAAGGAACGAGATTCTGGACGGACGTCAAATTCGCCGACTCTTGGCCGAAACATGTCCCGCTTCGCATGGAATACCCCATATAGCAGATATATTATCAATTGCCATTATAAACATAGTGAATCAATGATAACATTTTATCCGCTCACCGCAATGCGATTCTTATCGCCCCGGGATAGACGTTCGTTGTAACTCGACTTGTACATGGTACTCCATCGATCAGTATTTGCATGAGAAAATTCTCCTGATAATTCTTTCACATAACTGTCCAAAACTTGGGTCCTGCGTTCTGACTCGTTCATTTTTACACGATTTAGCAGGGATCATTGCATTGTATTCATGTGAATTCCAACTTCTTGTAGAATTCAATGGGTAAAATTTTACTTGAAGAAATTATAAACAAATTGCAAAACGTTTATACCGCTACCAAATATTTTAGTTTTTGTAGTTATGCATTTATTAACAAGTGATGAATAAAAAATTTTCTTTATCAGAAAATTATCTTCTTCACCATCAGCACGTTATCAAAATAGTGAATATCTTATGAGGAATATTGAAGAATATTCATATTTATTATCAAACTAAATATGTTTGTATACAAATATTCCAGTGGAACCCTAATTTTCGATCAACCAATTGACTTCAATGTTCTTGCGGCGGCAAAGAATCTTGACTGTAGGACATGTAGAACATCTACTAGCAACCTTTCTTTGCATTGAAGTATCTTCTTCGCTCTACGAGTCTGTGAGAATTGTTTTATACGGCTGTGGTGTAGCAGTCTTGAAAGCTATCGGACAGGATTCACAAGAAGCCAGTAGATCGATGCCCAAGTGTCTCAAATCAGGCTCGTTCAGTGACCCCTTTGGCTTCAGAAAACTTTTACAAAAGTTCCAAATCATTTATTGATAGTACAATCTCTCTGTCACTTCGCTATAATACAAGTAAAGAGATTCGCAGTTACCGACGTGCTCTTTCATTTTCACGTTTCGTAAAGTCATCCTGATGATTAGTCCGCCAAGGGCGTATCGATGCCTTCTGACTATCCCATTTACGTCTCATGATATCATTCAACCCATATTCCGTCAAATTACCATATATCTTGGTGTAATCTTGAACGGGTAACCATTCCTCGGCGCTGTATAAACGAAGGGTACAATTCGAAGTACATCGTCAACGTCAGCTATAAGTTCTATGGAGCGGAACACACCTCGCGCTGTACTCCCTCACGCGAGGACCGCACAACCCCTTGGGCATGATTCTGAAGCTAAGATCATTAGACGTGGTCCAATTATTGTGGTACTTGGTCCCATGATGATCGATCATGAGCCTGGCGCCTATACCCTGTGCGGAAGTGTGATAATAATTTTCTAGGGATAACTTATTTTTTTTATGAACATGCCTGATTGAGTATCCTTTGCTTCCAGGCCTCAAATTTTGGTCTAATCAATACTTCGGTTTTGTAAGGCCTGTAACTAGTTTCAGATAAACTAGCCCATTCGTCTTTCACCGGAGGAGGAACCTCCGCTGAATCTTCTGGCCAGTTGCCTTCCAATACTCCAGACCGATACTTTCGCTCAGAGACTTTTGGGCCTCGATCAATGTCGTTGCTTCTAGTGTTTAGCAGCTGTAAGGAGACTGCGGAGCCTCTTGGCTCAAAATTCATTGCCTCCATATCAGAAACTTTTTAATTTGTAGTTTTGAAGACGTAACAAATGTTGAAATTCATTCCCATATGAAGTTTGGCAATTTTATGTCACTGTCATTGTTTCTGTTTCACATCACAGAATTGAAAGAAATGAAGCATAAACACGTAAAACTATGATATCACATCGAATAAAAACACAATCCGGTTAATTTTTACGTGTTTTTAATGTAAGCATTATTTATTTCTTTTTTTTTCATCAATTTACTTGATAATTAATTTTTCTGTTTTTTTTCCTTTTTTTTTCTTCAAATATATAATAATCGTAAATTAATTATAATTTAATGGTAATAATCATTACAATTAAACATTCGCCTCAGCAATAGCCTTTCTATACACCCTGCATATACAATGTAAGATAAATCGTGGAAATAATTGTTACCATTTTTATTTTTTTTTAATTTTCAACTTAATCGGTACGCAATATTTTTAATAATTTCGTCTGATGAATTCGTACAAGTTGATCTGACCTTGTTTTTCTCAAGATCTAAGAATATCAAAGGTGATTTTGGACAGTAAACTCATATCTGTAAGTCTGAATGATTAAGCAAAGTTTTGCACTTCTGAAACGTATTTTTGGACAGAAGAATCTGTAATCTGAGAATATCATAGAGTGAGAAAAGATAACGTATCAGTTTCTCAGAATATTACATATCTCACATTAATTAACTGAACAATTTGAACTGTATAAATAATTATGTACGTCAATATGTTGTCTTACACCGCGTTACGTGGTTTATTTATACTTAAATGTGCAAATTTATTTTCATAACAATATAATATTACCGAGGGCAATACTGAAATTGTGTGTAGTTAGGAGGTATATATATATATTATGATATAATATTACATTATGTTTTTATCGCTGTTACGTATCATGAAAAATAATTAATTCTATCTCTCTGTTCAACGATGATTTTCGCATAAGTTTCTTCCTGCCCCTTTTTAGCATCAAATTTCGATGAACATTGATCTCTTGAGGTGAATAATATCAAAACTATTGTTTTGACGTTATCAAGCTCCAATGTCCACCGAGTATTGATTGAAAAAAGAATAGTTAAAAACTTTTGGAAAAATCTTCTCTCGTTGTTACATTAATGTGGTAACAGTTCAAGTTTTGGAGGCGCCGGTGGGGCTTAGTCTTCGTAAAATGCAATATTTCAAAGCCTATGCTTCGAAAGAAAAATATACATGCGTTTCGATAATTCCTTGACTGGAATATACTAGAATAATTTGAAAACGGGCGAACCTTAGAAACTAATTGTTCACCTAATGCCATATCCCTCACCGATAACACAAAATTTGAAACGTTAATATTAAAACACAATCAGCATTATTCAAATATATTCGCACATACATAAATGTAAATTCATTACCGTCACACGGTTTCGATATTGCAAAGCAAAATGTTCGAAATTTTGTAGACGTTTTCAAATGAAATTTTTCGAAATATAATCGATTTCGATGTAGTACGATCGTCTATTTTATTTTACGTTAATCAATTTCTCTATTATTCACCTCGCAGAGAATAACAAAATAAACAAACAAACAAAAAATCGAAGAGTAAAGAAACAATATCCGCGATTAATTAATAAATAATCAATCCAGGGGTCAGATAAGAAATATTGAGTAATTACATGCTTCGTGTACATGCAGAGTAGCGATTTAGCATGGTCGAGAATAAGATTTCTTATTATAATATTTTTTTTTTCTCCTTTTTCGTTCTCACTTCTCGTTCTTTTTTTCTATCTAAATATTATTCTCAGTCGTAACGAGTGATAACAAATTGATCTCCAATAATCGACGGCATCCAGATCATATTGTTACCATCGAAAGACTACTGATTTTTTGCCTTAAATTAATATTAAGTAGGTAATTATTATTTTTTTCTCACATTTTGAAAAAATACATATCGAGTAAATACGTGTATAAGTTGCTCGTAGTTAAATTGCAGTGTATAAATTAATAATTGAATTATTACAAACGACAGCTCTACCAAGTTTTTCTTTTTTTTCTCTATAAAAGATTAAAAAAAAAAAAAAAAAAAAAACTTAATGAAAGTCTCGCACTATGATATTATAATGCGATCGCATCTTTCTCTTCATCAGAAAATTATTTTCAGAAATATAAGTAATATGTAATACATTTATTACCCATTTATAGTTTATATAGGATGAAAGATATTGAATTTTTTTTACTATTTATAAATAGAGATAAAGTGTTACTAGATTAGTACTTTGGAAAGAAAAGAAATATATCTTACTCATAGTTTCTGACAGAGAAAAAAACAAACAAAAAAAAAAAAAGAAGAAAAATCAGGAACCTTGGTCTACTTAAAAAGAAAAACACCATTGTTCTATTTTAATTATAAACAAATTATTTTAAATTCTATGAATTGTTTTTATCTTTTTTTCTTATTTCCTCTTAAAGTTATACATGAAAGCAACGCGTTTTTAATTAATTTTTAATAGTATTATATATATTCATTATTTTTTTAATATTAATTTCTAAATAGTCGAATTTAAATTAACGCAAACAAAGCTGTGCAATAATTAATAAATCATTATCATCATCGTAAATTAAATTATTATACTATAAATATCGAAGCTCGAATGATTTACTTTTTATCTATTCATTCTAATCATCGTTTCCATGATGTTAGATGGAATAGTGCCTACATAGTACTAGATTCGTTCGAATCGATGAATCGTTAATATTCGCTTTGCACGGGGTCCGGGATTAAACTTTCCTACTTAATTAAATTGAGAAATAAAAATCTTTACGAGCCTCTTTTTGGGGGGAGATGATGGATAGAAAGAAATAATAATCGATAATAAATTAATTTAAATAGATATTAATTGGAGGAAAATCAAAAAACAAAAAACAAAAAAATTATACAATTTAATATCACTACTAAAAAAAAAAAAAAATAAGGGAGATGAATAATTAATTTCCCGCGATTTAAACTTTCTTAGGAAAACATCAGTTACTTTGAAGAATCAATCACAGAGGAAAGGCTGTGTTGCACTTAGTCCTTACTAAGTGAGCCATCCAAAATAATTCAAAGTTTGTTGTTTTCTTTAGAAAGTTGTGAATCGCTTCAACGTAAAATAGAAGTCACGTGATCTCGATATGATTTACACTTGGAATTTTCAAACGCTATTTTCTCAGCCAAAACACATCCGATTGATGTGAAACTGATATCAGTGACGTAGAAAAACTGAATGAAGGGCCTGCCAGTCGTGGATTTTCGAATATCGAAAGACATAATCAGAATTTTGTGTAACAATATTGTTCTGTAACCCAAGGAGGTGCTGCCCCTCGTGGAGAGAGGCAGCACTTCGTTGGATTACAGAACAATATTGTTAAAAAAACTGTTATTACGTCTCGATTTTCGAAAATCCACGATTGGCAGGCCCTTCATTCAGTTTTTCTACGTCACTGATATCAATTTCACATCAATCGAATGTGTTTTGGCTGAGAAAACAGCGTTTGAAAATTCCAAGTGTAAATCATATCGAGGTCACGTGACTTTCATTTCACCTTAAGCAAGAGAAAAAAAAATGGTGAATTAAAAAAATATAGCCACCGCATGAATAACTACTATCAGAGAATATAGGGATTATAAATATATGTATATATATATATGTATATATGTATATATCAAGCCGCAATCATTCCTCTCTACAATCTCACCACACAACATATCGCATGTCCTATTTCAAATTTGGGTATTGTAGAAAATAAGCATGATGATGTTGAGGTGTGTACAATTATCGTTTGGAAAATAATAATAATAATAATAATCTTCAGTCTCGCGACACTCTTTTGCCGTTCGTATTCTGGTTTTGATGATCAAATACATATTAAACGCGTCAAATTTGGCAAAAATCAAATTGTGTGTATGGTCGAGAACTGGATAATAGGACACGCTATATTATTATACATCAATAATTATCTTAGCACTTCATCTCCACCAAGCGACGTGCCTTCAATTTAAATAAGAATTGATAAACAAAAAAAAAAAAAAAAATTAACGCCGCGCTAAATCGAGACTTTCTATTTATCAAGATTACAGCACGATTCCATGGACTCTGTTATCGTTAGCACCTTCTTATCCGTTATAAATTACATTCATTTCTGGAATTCTCCTCTTCTCATCGTGGATCGAAGCGGTTTTACGCTCGTTTTCTATATCGTGGACAAAAAAAAGAAACAGAAAAAACGATAAATCAATATCACGAAAACATAAAAGTTAGCCACCCCAAATTAAACCTCACCCCTATTTCCCGTCCTGATAACCGCGGGGTTGTTCCCTCCCGTTCCCATGTGGTGCTGACCGGCTCGAATTGGTTTAGCGATCTGCGCGCTCGGTCCACGTCTGGCAAAGTTCTTTTGCCGTACGGCTTCCTTGATCCTGTCGACTTCGTACTGATAACGTTTTCTGTCTCGCATAGCGCCCTCTTTGGCATCCCTCAGGGCAGTTTCGAGCGCCTTGACTCGATCCATCGTGGCCTTCAGCCTCTTCTCAAGTTTGGGAAGTTCGCACCGAAGGTCTGCGTTGTCTCGAACCAATTGTTTGTGGACCTGTTTTGAGGAAAAATTAAATTCATTGATTTCCGCACGTTTATTATCTAAAATTCACCTTTGTTAATTGGTCCAAATTATTCTCAAGGAATGAAATTTTCTGTTTTTGCGCAAGCGACCCTCCGTCATCCTCGTTGTCTTCCGCGTTCAAAGACTTCTTTATTCTCGCCTGTAAATCTTGCACAAACAGTTTTCGCAAATTGTGCAGAGTCTGCAACTCCTTGGACACCGTCTCCTCGAGTCCCTTGAGGTCTTTCCTTGCCTGCGAATCGAATAGCGATTAAATATCATCGAATTCAAAACTAAATTAAATAAATTATCACCTGTTCGCGTCTCTCATTCATCAAAACGAGTTCTTGAAGTTTAACAGACTTGTCAGCCTCTTCCTGTTTCAGCCGTTCGTAGTCCGACTGCATCTGTTGATGAGCCAGCGTGAATTTCTGGTTCAAGTCCTTCAGCTCTCCGATGAGCTGTTGCTTGTCCGAAATCTCGTCTCTCAACGCGGCTACTTGTTTCTGATGAGCTCCTCTGAGCTGATCCATTTGTTCTTCCAGAGCGACTCTCATTTTTGTCGCAGCCTCCTGTTCCTCGGCGATTTCTTTGTTGCTAACAACTTGAACTTGCTCGGCAGCCTTGAGTTTAGCACACTCCTCGCGTAACGCGTCAACGTCTTCTTCCAAGGCACGTTTACGAGCGTCCGCTTCCTTCATGGATTCCGAAAGCGTTTGCATGCGAGCTTCGTGCTGAGATATCAACAGTCGACACTCGCCCAAGTCCCTTTCGTAATCCGAGACCTGAAGAATAAATTTTGTCAGTCAAGTTACGAGATCGTAGATTCGAATCGCAGTGCTTACTTTTTTGTTACAATCGGTTTGGAAACTCTCGAGCCCTTGGCAACGCTGTACCAAATTTTTCACCTCCGATTTCATCTTGCTGATGTAAACTCTTGCGACGGTGAATTCCTCCTCCAATTTTCCATTGCTGTCCGGAGTGATCTGTGACCAAGGGAACAATATTACAATTACACTCTGTTTTACATTTCCCAGCTGCTTGAACGTTCACAAAAATAGTCCGTCTCCATCGTTCAGTCAAGTGTTAGAAAAATACGTTAACAGGCAATCAAACATAGGCATGACATCATTTCGACCTTCCAAGAGTTATTCTTGTCCCAGGGTCTAAACTTATGCATTCGATGGATGAATTATTGCTTCTTCGGTTCAAGAATCGTAGAAAAATCACCTTCAGACTTTCGTCGCCGCCGATAGCCACGCCGATTTCTCCCAGATCCTTGAGGAGATTGGCGAGCATCTCCGTGATACGTTTACGTTGATGAGCCGACATATCTCGTAGTTGCTGCAGTTCGGACGAAGTCGTGTTGAGGACAGCCTGTTTGGCAAGAAGCTCCTCGGACAGGGCTTCGTGTTCCTTGTTCTTAGTTTCGACCTGAGAAAACAAGAATATATGTAAATTTATCGTTGTTCAAGCTAAAGTCCCGACTATGGACGCACCTCCTGTGACTTTTGGTCGTAGTTCACAGCCAGTTCTTCAAGGGCCTGAAGCACCTCCTTCACCTCTTCCTTCGCGCTCTCGTTCTCTTGTTGAATTCTGTTCATTTCCTGTTGCAGTTGCTCGTAATCGCGTCTGGCGCAGGCGATCAGCTCCTCCTGCTCCTCCATTTGCTCCTTCAGCTTCTCAACGTACTGAGAATGCTGATTGATCTCCTCGTCCTTGTCGTCCAACTGCTGGTAGAGTCTCTCACGTTCTTCTTCAAGCTTCTGTCTCTCCTCGTTGGACAAGGATCCGGCCATTAAACCACCGCCAGGGGTAGCTGGCACAGGGCCTTCGTCGACCTTGACTGTTTTTCAACGTTAGATAAATTATCATCGAGTTTTTCACATCGAGAATCGCGCAATTACCTTCGACCGGCGGAGCGACCGGCGTGGTAACATCCGGACCTTCGACGAGGCTGACTTGTTCCTCGACCTTGACCGTCTCGCCCTGTCTCCACCTCGAGAGTTCCGCCTCCAATTTCTCGACTTTGCCTTTGAGTCTGGCCGTCTTTTCCTTCTCCTTTTCGTACCGTCGTTTCCATTCCTCGGCGGTGAGCTCCTCGTTGACGCAAACGACGTTCTTAATGGTCTTGGCACGTTTACCTGACCAATGGAAACGGTTTTTCATGGATTGTATAGAATAAGAGTCCCGCTTCGTTCGATTACCTACCGAAGTCTAGCGTGGATTTTGTCTCGGATTCGTTGAAACTGGCGGGAGAGCAACAGATGATGATGGTCGTGCGAGCGTTTCCTCCCAAAGATTCTTGCAGGATTCTGGTCAATTTAGAATCTCGATACGGGATGTGAGTTTTGTTGCCGTCGGCCAGGGCGGAAATTACGTTACCCAAAGCTGAGAGTGACTTGTTGATGTTCTTTGCTTCGTCCAGAACCGTACCTTCCGCACCGGTCTTTGAAACCTGTGAGATAATTGAATTGCGATTAGTTTCTTTCGAGAGTCTCGGACCGTGGATAAAATCGAGGCTCTCACTTTTTCAGACCCGGCAAGATCGACGAGGTACAATTTTCCCGAAAGTTTCTTTTGGTTTTCTAAATTCTCCTGCTTAACGTTGATCAGAAAAACGGAATGTGATCTGGAACTGTGTTCGTTCATGTTCGTCACGGCGATGTGACGATTCGATTTACCCTCCTCGATCACTTCGAAAACTTCTTCGGGACTTGAAACGAATCTTTCCGTCGCACCTTTTACGAAAGGCACGCGATTCTTGTCCTCGTGAACGCTAAGGTTCACCTTGGACACTGAAAAACAACGTTCAATGTTACGAGATCGTTGTTTGGAAAAATTCGTTGCGTGAATAAGACGAATTACCGTCTAGAAGATCTCGAATCTTGTCCATGTAGATTTCAAAATACGAGACCTTGATGTGGAACTCCAAGTTCTCCTCCATAGCATAAATATGATTAAATATATCGTTGACGATACGAGGTATAATGCCCTGCTTATTTGGATCACCGATGACTCCCTCCATTGTGTGAGTTTTTCCTGAAAATCATATCAAAGTTTTATCCCACCGAGAGACAAGGAAAATATTCAAATTCTCAATAACTAGACGCACGATTATTTCTAACGAACGCTTCATTCGATTAATTACCCGCGTTGTTCGGAATCAAAGTCAATCGCAGTCATAGACGAGGAGTAACAAAGCAATAAGAAGAAAGACCGAAGAAGAAACTGAAACCCTAAAAGGTAACGTGGAGTAGAGAAAAAAGAATAGAACTCTGTTATTGATTATTCACAGCTGAGACAAAGGCTTGGCATCTAAGACTATGTATTTCGGAATATCAAAGCAAAGAATAATTAAAAAAAGGGGGCGGGCTCAAAATTCCGAACGACTTTGTGCCGAAAGGCCATAATTCCGATTCAAAGGTACCGAAAGGCCATAATTCCGAATTTAAAAGTACCGAAATGATGTTTTTGCACGTTTTTTTCGTGCAAAACTCTTATTTCGGTACTTTTTATTCGGAATCATGCCATTCGGTACTTTAAAATTCGGAATTATGGCCTTTCGGTTACTTTTCAATTCGGAATTATGCCATTCGGTACTTTTAAATTCGGAGTTGTGGCCTTTCGGTTACTTTTCAATTCGGAATTATGCCATTCGGTACTTTAAAATTCGGAATTGTGGCCTTTCGGTTACTTTTCAATTCGGAATTATGCCATTCGGTACTTTTAAATTCGGAGTTGTGGCCTTTCGGTTACTTTTCAATTCGGAATTATGCCATTCGGTACTTTAAAATTCGGAATTGTGGCCTTGCGGTTACTTTCCAATTCGGAATTATGCCATTCGGTACTTTAGAATTCGGAATTATGGCCTTTCGGTTACTTTTCAATTCGGAATTATGCCATTCGGTACTTTAAAATTCGGAATTGTAGCCTTTTGGTTACTCTTCGATTCGGAATTA
>JAFFZH010014485.1:26776-40396 GCA_018420115.1 Euura saliciscinereae
CTACGTGTTGAAGGTTGAAAAACTTTCCTTACTGAGGGTTGGCGGAGATGGGGGTTTTTACGCGTTACATGTGACGTCACGAAAACCGTTACGCTCAGCGAGGGGGGGTGGGGGGTGGTTACGTGTACTTAAACATGATAATATGACCTTAGGGTAACCTAGGGCGGTTTTTCAAACCAGCTTTCAGCACTGTTTGTGTGATGATAGAGAAAGTGCCAAAAGCGTTTCAACTTTAATTGTCTCGTAGAGGCAAGTTTTATAATATACTATTGGTTCGCCTAGTCTGATGAATTAAAAATTGAGAGAGAGATTTAAAAGTGTATAAGAATGAGGATTCGGCTGCAGATCTTGGGCATGTATCGATCTGTACCTTCAGCCCTGAAGCTTCGTCCACGTCCACAATTTCAAACCCGAAGCAGTCCTCGGGATGAAACGGTGTCGGGTTCCGTTGAGGATGCCTCTTTGGTAGTTCAGGCGGCACACTCGGCAAGGCGTGCGTCCTGTGCAGCGGTTTATGAACCGATCTTGGGGGTAAGGGTGGGGGATTCGGGTAGAGAGTTTCGTAGAGGTATTCCGGTGCTTGTGTACCGCCGGTGCTGCGCCACAGCTGGTAATACTCCACGCCATCGTTTGACCCGACTCCGTTCTGATTGTACAATCTCTGAAAGAATAGTTCATTGGTGTCAATGAGAGCATCTGATCCCTGATTCGCGATTGCATACCCGCTTGGTTCCGCTGTGGGAAACAGCGGCCTGTTGAGACTCCGTGTCCGAATTACTGCCGTCGCTACTGTTCGAAGACCGTGGTCCGAGCTCAAAATTACGAGCCTCGTCCAGCCGGCGCTGAACGACGTTCAAAGAGTCCGGAAATACTCCGGAATCTTCCTGAAGTTCGAACAAATTCGGTAAACTTGGCAATTTGAAAGGTCCCACAGCTGGAATGGCTTCTTGTTCAACATTGCCTGAAGGTAAGGCGAACATGTCCTTCCCCTCGAGCGGAGGACCCGCAGGCATCGTTAGAGGGAGGGACGCAGCTCCGTCTATAGAGTCAAAGCTGTTATCAGATTCCAATAAATTCTCTTTCCGGCTTATCAATTCCTTGGGTATTTCTGACGGAATTGAAGCCAAGTTTTCCGACGGGTTGTTAGAATCCCCGGATACCTCGGACTGAGAGGGAGAAATCTTTTCTGTTGGCTCCAAACACGTGGCTCCTTCCGCGGTATCTTCGCATTCTGAGCTATTCCCGTGTGAAAAATCCTTGTTGCTGGATGACGAATTATGCTGGCTGTCTTGCGTCGTGAACTTAGCCACGGTCCCAAAGACCTTTGGTTCCTTAGACACCTTCTTCTTGGTCGCCGATCTCCTTATCTCCTTGGTAACGTCGTAGCAATTATTGATAAACTCGTGATTATCATGCTCGTTGTTATCGTCCTTGGTCAGATTGCTCAGCGAATTTGTCCTCGGCAAATTCTTCGAACTGCCTTGAAACAGAAACTGCTTTCTGATCAAATCCTTATGAGCCAACGGCGGAGTTTTACCCTTGACCAATATACTCCTTGGCTTATTCTCCGCCTCTTCTGTGTCCGAGCTTTTCTCACAGACGGCAGGGACTTTGGACGATTCTCCGGAGCTGAAATCGTTCGCCAAACTTCGAGCGACGTGCTTTTTCGCAATTGCTAGATTACCCTCGTCCAAGAGGAGCTTCTTGTTGGCGAGTTCCAAGAAGCTAGTGAGCTCCTCCTTCTCCACAGCCGCCTCTGGAACATCAGCAGCCAAAAACCCGGGCTCCAGGACCTCGGGTTTGCCGTTGCTCCCGCCCTTGGCGAACAAATTTTTATCCGTTGTTTTCTCATCCCCCTCATCAGCGGCGGTACTCTTGCCCTCGTCCTGGTCGGAGGAAAGCGCTGTCATGTCCGTTTCCGCTGGCATCTTAGTTTAACGCATAGCTCGACACTACTACGTCTGTATTTTCGCTGGGCGCGGAGTTGTGCTGAGGAAAATATGAATTTTTAGAATAAACGTGTAAAGCTTGAGATTACGTCGATTATTTCAAGGCTTGAGCCAGCACTGACTCACCAACGGCGAGTTCGCGTGAAATAATCGGCGTTTATCGATTTTTAATTGATTGATAACAGAAGAGTCGGAAAATTCGATATTTCGAATTCAGTGACGTTAATCTCCGGGTTCTATTCCCTAAACATTGCCGTTACTCGTTTACTCACCCCGTCTGATCCAGCTCTGTCATTTTAGCGAGTATCTATTGACACCGATGATTAAGAATGATGATTCAAGCTCCCGTTTTTCATTCCTGTTTACCTATTTTCACACTGATATCTGATTACGATTCTTCCTCGTCACGTATCCGTACGCTTGATTGGAATGATATGGGTTTGACAGCAGGATGTAGCAGACAGAATCTAGGGATTTTTTTGTTACTTGTTTGGTTTTTTTTTATTTCTCATCGCAACGCGCCAAGTGTTTCCCGCGAAAATTGAATCAGCTGTTAAACTGGGGAGTCGGGGATTTTTTAGGCGGTAAAATGAGTGAGACGAGAGACAAGAGACACGGGTGTTTGTATTAATTGTATTCAATGGTAACATCAAGTATTATCTCCGTTTACAGTAGATTCGGCGGTGTCAGATGATCTTTTGTTTTTGATCGTTTTCACGAGTCGTGCCGCGCGATTCATCCTCGGCTCCAGGTTTTTGTAATTCGTATTCACCTCGTTTACCAAGCGTTCGACTTCTTGAAGCGACTTTGAAATATGAAACATAAAATTAGTGATGCGTGTTCATTAACGCGTACGTAATTATCAAATACAGCTGATAAATGGTAGAATTATAAACATCGATTTATCGAAGCTAACCTCTCTCAGGCTCTGATAGATTTTTCCTGTTCTTCGGTCGCCGCATCCTTCGGAACTACGGGACAGAGAGAAACTTAGCTCACTCATTATTGACAATTTTCTACTAATTGTGGAATTGATCCGGGGATGAGATTTTTATCAGGTGTTTTTTATCCCTTGATTACATTTTCTGTGCTCTTCGCTCCAATAATGCGACATTGCGAGCACTGCGCATGCGCCGTTTTCCGATATCCAATCGGCGTGGACTGGAGCAGAAACCGCATGCGCACTGGTTCCGAACAGAGGATACGAGTGTGGTTGTTCCACTGGTTGTTCAATTCGTCGAATTTACTCTTTGCGATGAGAAACGTTCGATTCCCTCAAGTAGATTTATAGAACAGAAGGTAAGATTAAATCCCGGAAGATTTCCGTTTAACGAATTTCTATTTTGCAGCGCGAAGAACTGAGTTTGAGTTGAGCCAATCCTGTGCTAGATGAAACGGGAAATTCCCCATATTTCTTGTCCAATATTGGCCGTGATTGGCTAACTCATTGGGGGAGAATTCAAATAACTTAAAAACAAAAGATTTGCTTGATTTGCAAAAGAAGCGAAGGACCACTCAGGAATAACGTCACGAGTGACAAAAAAACCGACTTCGAAACCGAACTACTTGACCGATTTTGATGAAATATATTTGGGACCAGTCTGAAAGTGTTCCCTTTCGAATAAAAAAAGAATTTCCCAAATCGGTTGATAAATGGCAGAGTTATGACGTAACAAACATTAAAAAAAAATGCAACCGAATTGAGAACCTCCTCCTTTTTTGAAGTCGGTTAAAAAGTTGAAAATAAAGTCGAAAAATCGCAATGTAAAACGAACAGCAGAAGTCGAAGACCGACGTCTACAGGCTGGCTGAATCATTGAATTGGAATGACCGCATCGTACCGCATCAGCAAACTGCGGTCGTATATAGTTGACAATGACAGAGAATACTGCAAAATTTTATTCAGCGTTATTCGAATAGAGGAAATTGCAGAATCTGACATTGAATGAAGTGCTGGATGATTAGCAATACTACGAGTTCCCCTATAATCTCGTCATCGTGGATCTACGAACTATGTTATATTCATACATGAATCAGTTATATGTATATCGATGTTATCAATCCTTTTGAAGTATTCAATCTCAAACAATCATCAAATGGCGGAATTCATCACTGGTGTACATATTAAATATATGTTTCTCAGTCTTTTGATTCATTGATATCTGAAATCACCCCCCTTATCTTACCACAGATACAATGCATGAAGATCGCCTAATAAGGTTGACATCACCACTGCAATGATCTCGTTATATAACAAGATGTGAGCGTAAGTTGCGGTCACCTCGTTGCGATAACGCGAGATAATCGCATTTGTGACCAAAAAAGGGTATCATATTCCATTGGCTGATTAAATGCGACAGCAAGCTGGTTCATAAAGATACAGTCATATTAATTACTCGTAACGACTATAATATAGAAACCGCTTCGCTACAATCTAGCGATTTTGAATTTCGCGGCAACTGCAGGAAAGTGCATCGACGCGACGCGTCGCTCGGATGTCTCGTGTTTCTCGTGGGGTAGTAGAGGAGGACGGATGTTGAGTTCATCGATATAACAACACGCGTGCGTCGCCTCTTGAGGTCGTAGCGTAGACTATACCAAATTTAAGCTAACTCTTGTCAATTTTTTATATTCAACGTTCACGACTCCAGTCGCCTACTCGACGTCGAGCAGTTAGTTTGTTCGTGGCGTTTGGTACACCGTGTGGTTCGTGGGGTCGCCTTTTATGGTGATCGAAAAAAATTGTGGATATAATACATCAGAGTTTGTGATGTTATAGAGAATACAGACCGACTACGATCACCGATTAAATCCAGAAAGTAAGATAATCTAATACCTCGATTTATACTCGTCGCTCTGACAACCACCGATTTAAGCTAAATATAACAATGTACAACGTTTTTTTTCTTCTTTACTCTCCCTACCTTCGGTTTTTTTAACACGCGAATGCGGTGTCTTGTAAATATAGAGATGACGGCACTGGCGGTGAAGATGCGAGCAATCTCAAGGGTCATCAAGTCCCATCGCATGATCGATATTCGGAACGCAGCGTTATTTCATGAATAATAGTTCGATCGGTTTGAGCCCCAAACCCTAATCTACATGAGGGACAAATATAGCGTGGGAGAACGGGTTTTCGACCGCACCTAAAACTTTGCGCATTTCTTCACACCGCAGCGTCTTACCATTTCGAGACAAGTTATCATTTGAAAGATTAAAAAATGATCGACCCTTTCTCCTTGTGTATTAATCGCGGGTCGCGCGAGGGAAATTAATCAGTCGCTTCAAGGCTACCTATTTCCCTAATTCAGCTATCAAACCTGACTTAGATACGAGTAATCAACCTCCCTTTCGTAATTCCGTACCTAATCGAGAACGACCCTACTGAAAAAGATCTTGTAAAATATTACATTAAAAAGTACATAATAAATTACATGCTGTTATGACCGCATTCACGATACGAAGTATTATGTACTTTATCAGATTTTTGTTCTGACCATTGTGTTGTACAAATACACATAATTTATCACCTAATTTATCGTAGGATGTTTTACATGATCAGATTTTATGATATTAAAAATTAAAAAAAAAAAGGGAAACCGAGTCGGGATCGAACCGCTGTCCTTCGAATTTGCAAGCAGTGACGCTACCGCATGAGCTACGGTACTTCATAGTGATAGAACCAAGTTTTAAGTTCATAAGCTTTGATATGATTGTGATTGATTCGAGTCTCTTTAGAGAAGTTGGAACTCGTAAGGCTAAAACTCATGTGAAACATCACACAATATATTAGATAATAAATTATGTGTATTTTTACAACGTAAGGGTCAGAAAAAAATCATGTGATAAAGTACATAATAATCTACAACGTTCTTAATTTACATGAATTCGATCATAACTGTATGAAATTTATCATGTACTTTTTCATGTACTATTTTACAATATCTTTTTCAGTAGGGGACACTGAAAGTTTTATGAAACTTTAGGAATACTTTACACAAATTTTGAAAAGACACCTGGAAAATTCTTATCTCAAAGCATTGTTTACAATTCATCCCCAGTAGAGATAATTCCACAGACCGCAGTCTAAGTTTGTTCCTCTTTCACTGTGATAAGAAAGTGAAGAGATAACTGGGAAAAGATTGTGTATATTTCGATTGTTTCTATTTCGCTCATCAATAAGAACAAATATGGTTCATCAATAAAATGATTGATAGTAATGTATTGGCAAAACAGTATGATTTATCGACGACGTCATTCGGAGATAGTAATTTTACCGAGTAAAAGAAGTACGATGCCTTACCTTTGGCTGGCTAAGAAAATCTGACTCAGCAGCTGGTTAATAATAGAACCCAGTGTGCCAAATGTGTGTGTAGAGGAATAAGAATTACGTATACTCAACTATGACGGGAGAACATGATGTCAACATTAATTTAAATTTTTACAAAATCATTAAATCATTCATTTTCTTGTTGAAATGAGAGTAAATATTTATTTCGATTATGTTTCATTAAAAGAATCATCCAACATGGACTCGATACTCGTTTTCATACACACGGAAAACTATACCTATAATAAACCGCAATTTTCCGCAGGATATTATTCTTTGAATTGATAAGCAAAAATATCATTTCTTATATTACTCAATCTTCGTTTAAAACTTAATGACGTAATTTACAAGATTTTAGCCTGGATATCGGCTTACACCTAATCCCATATCTTGGCACTTGAAGCATTGAGAATGTTTAAAATAAGAAACTAACAAAAAAACATGAATATATTTTGGATTGAAATTATTTCCATATCAAAGATCACCAAATGGCTATTTTATGCTCCAGTTATTACAGAGTTCGGAGTCTCCTCTGAGACATCCAACTCATATATATAAACACACCATTTATGTTCAATGTTAATGATGAATTGTGCGAGCCAACGGCCTTATAAGGCATCCGTTGCCATATATAGGTATCTGGAAATTCGCAGGGTATTGGAAGTCGAGAGATAACGTTCAGTTATTCAGACTTCACGTTCTTGGAATTCTATGAACGTTGTTTCATTATTGCCCACATTAGCAAGACTAGTAATGACTCTGATTCACTTTCTCTACCTACTGAATCGACAGAAATCAACATAACACGTCTTTCCGATCTTCAATATTTCAATGACTAGTCTGTAAAAGCATAAATTGCCCACAGGGATGTTTGGCAGCTTAGAATGGACCCTGTCGCTTCTTACCCTGACAGTATTTGTCGCTGTCAGGGCAGACTACCCTCCTCCCGAAAGACTGACCGGCATGAATCCGTGCATCAGCAAGCAGACTTGCCACGACTGCGTCCAAACTCCGCACTGTGCCTGGTGCTCTGCTCCTGTAAGTCCTCGTACCACGTACGAGTTGAGAGTGCGGATCAGTCCATACCCAAAACTAATTTTTCATTAACGTCGACAGAATTTCCTAGAGACCAGGTGCTTCTTGCCGAGCATAAACAGAAAGATATACAAAGAGTGCCCGGAGGAGTACACTTGGAATCCGGACAATGTCTACAGCGTTATCAGACCCGACGCAGTTACAAGCGCAAAGAATGGTTATTACGCCGGGGCAGGTGGTTACTCGGGATATGAGTACAATGCCAGCTATACGGGGTCCAGTTCCAGCTCCAGTTCTTCACATTTCGCTTCCGGCAGTTCAGCCAGTGGCAGTAAACGGCATGAAGAGAATCAAATCTGGCCTCAAGAAGTGAAGTTGAAACTGAGGATAAGTGAGTGATGTCTGAAAGAGAGTCTGCATTACTTTTATCGGTTGATAACGATGATCTTACTCCGTTGTACAGACGATGCGCACAGGATGTCTTTCATTTATTCTCAAGCCAAGGACTACCCCGTCGATCTCTACTATCTCATGGACTTGAGCAACTCTATGGAAGACGACAAACAGAAGTTGTCAGACTTGGGGCAATTGTTGGTCGAAAGCATGAGCAAAATAACGAGTAACTTCCGACTTGGATTCGGAAGTTTCGTCGACAAGGTGGTCATGCCTTACGTCAGTGTCGTACCACAAGCGTGAGTAATCGAAGACCTTTTCAAGAATATTATTGTGCGGTATATCGCTATGCGATGGTGCGAAATAAGATATAAAACTCTAATTTCAGGCTGGAGCGACCATGCGCTCGTTGTGCAAAACCTTACGGCTACAAGAACATCATGAAACTATCAGATAACACAAGCGTCTTTGCTGTGAGTACGACGATCACTATTTTTCATCATGAACTATCGTTTTTTCGGTATTTGCCATTGATTTATCGATCTTTCGCAGGATTTAGTCCGAGATGCCGCGGTGTCTGGAAATTTGGATGGTCCAGAGGGAGGATTTGACGCGATAATGCAGGCTATCGTGTGTTTCGACGAGATTGGTTGGCGTCAAAAGACTCGTAGGCTTTTGGTATTTTCTACAGACGCCGGATTCCATTATGCGGGAGATGGTAAACTCGGAGGAATAGTAAGACCCAACGACGGGATATGTCACCTGGATAGCACAGGACTCTACACCCATTCGTCCCTCCAAGACTACCCTAGCATATCCCAAATAAACCACGAAGTGAAAGAAAAGGCGATTAACATCATCTGGGCTGTGACCGAGGGGCAGATAGACATTTACAAAAGACTCACGAAGCACATCGAAGGCTCTTTTGCCGGCAAATTATCCGAAGATTCCAGCAACATCGTCGAACTCATCCGCGAGCAATACGCCGCTATTTCTAGCTCTCTCGTAATGAAGGATACGGCGAATAGCCACATAAAAGTGAGATACTTCTCAAGCTGCCTTGGCACCGGGGCTCCGATAGAAACATCCAAATGCGACGGTTTGAAGGTCGGAGACAAAGTCGAGTTCTTTGCCGAAATCGAAGTCACCAGCTGCCCGAAAAACAGATCCGAATGGCAACAATCGTTCGCCATCTACCCAGTAAGTTTCTTTGACGAAGAACCTCGGAGCCTGGAGTGTGAAAGAGTTTAAGAATGCTAATTCTTTTTCAGATTGGACTCAGCGAAACTCTCACGGTTAATCTCGAGATGTTGTGCGACTGTGACTGCGAACATCCCACACATTTCCTGTACAAGGAAAAAGCCGGCGAGTGTACTGCTATGGGAACTCTGCAATGCGGCGTCTGCAGCTGCGTTGATGGATACTTTGGGAAAAACTGCGAATGCGCCCCACACGATTCGGCCGGTGGTGGTTTAGGCTCCGAGAAATACTATCAAGCCTGCAGAGCGGACAACACCTCGTTGCTGGATTGTTCCGGGCGAGGCACGTGTGCCTGTGGAGTGTGCACGTGCGACAAGAGGCCGAATGAAGATGAGGTACGGCAGGCAGAGGCTTCTTTCCAGGCAGACACGACTCGGAAACGACTGACACGTTGTTATTATCATTTCAGGAAATTTCAGGACGATTCTGCGAATGTGATAACTTCTCTTGCGATCGTGATCAGGGTCGTCTTTGCTCTGATCATGGAACCTGTGAGTGCGGTACTTGTGTGTGCAACAAAGAGTGGACAGGCCCGGCTTGCAAGTGCCCTTCCTCGGATCAGAGCTGCATCGCGCCAGATTCACAGGACGGACTTGTGTGCTCGGGCCATGTAAGAAGAAGAAAATTGAATCTCGTTGTCGATAAGATGTCTCAAATTCAGCGTCATTGTTGTATTTATTAAAATTTTAGGGTGAATGCGTATGCGGAGAGTGCGTCTGCCGCGGCGACAGCGTCTCTCGATTCTCGGGAAAATTCTGCGACAAGTGTCCGTCTTGTCCTGATCGGTGCAAAGAGTTTGAAAATTGTATAGCGTGCCAGATACACAAGTCTGGTAACTATACCGAAGAAGAGTGCAAGGCTAATTGTAACGAGTTTGTAACTGAGGGCGTCGACGTGGTTCCTACCGAGGGCCGTGACGAGGACATTATTTGTCAGTATTGGGATGAAAAGGGCTGCCAATACAGAGCCTATTACTTCTACAACGAAACGAATCAATTAGTCGTCAAAGCTCAGAGTAAAAAAGAGTGTCCAGCTGAGGTTTACATGCTTGGAATCGTTCTCGGAGTCATAGCCGCGATCGTTCTCATCGGTTTGGCGTTTTTGTTGCTATGGAAGCTGCTTACAACTATCCACGATCGCAGAGAATTCGCCAGGTTCGAAAAAGAGAGGATGATGGCTAAGTGGGACACGGTAAGTTTCGGAGAATACAAGATTCGGCTAATTTGGTTACATTACAAATTAAGAGGACTTTTTTATAACTTTTGTTAACTTGTTCCAGGGTGAGAATCCGATCTACAAACAAGCGACGTCGACGTTCAAGAACCCCACGTATGCCGGGAAGTAGGAGTACACGAAATGAATTTTTTTTTTCGACTAACGATATATTAAGAAATTTTCTCTTGTACGAAATCTCACAATCTAGTTTCACTCACGATCAGTGCCTGGGCAGGCCGCCGACAAGCCAGTTCTTGAGAGTCAATAAGATTGACTTTTCATCAAAATTATCATCGAACAAATGTTAAGTTATTGTAGAAAAATGGTCGGTGTTGGCTTCGCGCATTTTTTCTTTTTAGATTTATTCTCGGATTATACCGTGAAGTTGAATTTTTCGTGCCTATTTCTCTTTATCATAGTCCTCGACTGAAGTAGCGCACATAATTCCGATTACGAGTTTGAAAGTGCTACCGCACATAATATAGCACCATTTTTTTTTCATGACAAAATTTATTGGCGCTATAATTTATTTAATTTTATAAGATTAACGACGATTTGATATAGTTTTACATATTATATCTACTGCCATAATACTTAGACGTTGGTATGATTAAATTTACCTAATCTAATGTCTCATGCAAGAGACGAATAAATTAGGTATTTTTTTTTCTAGCCATTTTGCTAATCTCGGTTTACATCCACGTAGGTAGTCAACAAATTTGTTATCTGAGAGTAGTAGTTTATATTCGAAGTTTCTAACAAGATATTAATCTTTAGTATTTCTACTAAATTGTAAGTGTTTACTAATGAAATTTTAAAGCGAAAGTGCCTTTGATGTAAGTAGAAGGCAGAGATCTTTTTACCCCTCGTTAAATTTTGTATCATTATCATTATTCTTTTTATACGCTAATTGTGCACGGCACGAAACATTTTACATTACACATTTTCACTTTGTCATTGCTTAATTAAATCAAAATTTTATTTAGTTGAAAAGCAGGTATGAATAAAAATTATACCTAATTATGAAACATATTACGTATGCAGAAACGTGGCCACTAAAGTTTATTCATTAATAATTTTACGTAATTGTTGTAATTTATTTAGGAAAAGGCCTTGTTGGAAATAACAACTGGAATATACATTAATAGAAAAGTAGAGAATAAAACAAAAAGTGTCTTATCATTATGTATGCTTTACAAAAGGGTCTCATATGCACACGATACTACAAATACACACGTAAATACATTTTTATTTTCAAGTTACCTAATTCGAAGATGTGTGTGCTAGAATCCCATTATATATCATTCAATCTCGTAACAATAATTTTTTTCATACTTGTAGTTTTACTTATCGAATAGATTTTTGTATATTTATATGATACGTTTATATACACGCATTACCCGCATGTCATCATACCCATCGTAGTAAAGTGTGCGTCAAGTTTGAGACCCTAAATTATCACGTATTGACTTTGAGCTATGATATTTTTTTTCATTGTAAAAAAAAATAATGTGAATCTTTTATAAGAATCCTCAAAATTATACATGTTGAACGACGCAATTTGATCAATGATCAATATCGTTCTATATGGAATCGAAGTGCCATTGTCAATACATGTATAAATTTAATAACGACGATGAAATATCTATATATTATTTATCGACTTTATAAACGTTGTATTTTATCGAATAGGGCGTATACGAATGTATTTTATTACACGTATGTATGTAGAAACGTGAGTGATTTGTTAGAGAATGTATGAGAATTATTGACTTTGTAAACAATAACAGTGTGCAATGTACGAATGTTGTTGTATTGGCAAGAAAAGTGGAAAAATCAAAAAAAAAAATTAAATATATATATATACATCTTAAAACGAATTAAAAAAATGTACACTAATAATTATTGTTTTTCTCTATCCCTGAAAGAAAAAAGCTTTCAATAATCAAATCCATTATGACAAGTTTTATGGTGATCATCGTCGACCAGAGATACTATGGCAGTTGATATCGACAGAAAATCTGAGTGGCAAAATAAAAAGATGAAATTGCAGGATTTTTTATTTCGAGATAACAAATGTTCCATAAAAAAGACAAGGCGAGGATTACTTATAACTATGAGACAAATTAACATAAAACCATATTATTGGTCACTTCAGTTAGATTCGACTACACAGTTTCGCTTTCTATGAGGAAATCACCGTAAAAGGAAAGCTCCTCATGTGAATTACAGTGAAACCCCGTTAAGAGCAGATTCCTCCGCGTGCGAGTGAGTGACCTTCCCCCCTCCCGTAGTTTCGGCGCTTAGCTCGAGCTGCCAGGGGAAAGAAACGGGTAGTCTCCATACACAGGCCTGCGTTGAGACATGGAAGAGTGGGGGCCCCCGGTAGTAGCAGAATCCACCCTGGCCCACTGCTCTTAACGAGGTTCCACTGTGCCTAACTTGTTTTGGACTTTGCGCATACGAATCAAGTTACAATTCAGTATTTCATCAAGGTTTTCATCTTTGACACTGCAAATTCCAGAATCTTTTTTTTCTTGGATGTTATACGTGCACTGCGAGGGAAATTAGGTGGTTTTGGAAAATTGAATAATCTGATATGTGGCCAAGTTTATTGCTCAAACACTTCATTAATGACTGAAGACAATGGTCAATATAATTGAAATGGAATATACGTCCATTCTCACAATTTTACACTGAAGCTTACACTAGGGTGGTTCAAACCAGCTTTCAGCAATTTTGGTGAGGAGAATGTGCTGAAAGCGTTTAAATTAAAATTCATTTATATCACCCAATCATTTCAGTTTCATTGCTTTCGATTTCTCTTCAGATTGTCGAATATATGCTATAACACAAAGCTTCGTTAGATTGGTTTTAACGCGTCAGCACTCGCGCTATGAGACTTATTTCCAAATTCATATTGCATATTCATTTCGAAAAGCATGACTAGTCGAAATTTCATCCCCTTCACTATTCGCCTCTTGATGACTTGATATTGCTGAACTTAGCTGAACCTCTTTGACTCGAGTAACATACAATTTCTCTCAGGGTGTAGTGTGTATTGTGCATCAAGTGCGGGATTCGCCAACCCGCACGAGATCCTGTGTTTTGTATAAAACCTGATATGGAGGGTTTGACCTCACGGACGGGGTGCGGGAATGTCCACATTCCGGCACTGTCCTCGGTCGGTAAGAGGATCAGCTATCTCGCACATTCTCCACAGTCCGCGAAGTCAGACTTTCCATATCAGGTTTTATGCAAAAAACAGGATGTGGATCTCGTCCGGAATCGCCGACTTCCCGCTCTTGATGCACAATATACTATTTCGTACCGAAATTTTGAAATATACACCCCTCGACGATATTGCGCGACAGCAGAGGGTCCTACAAGTACGCTGTTCGATCGGGGGGCAGATATTCACTCACATGGGTCGCGAGT
>JAFFZH010014487.1:10683-50327 GCA_018420115.1 Euura saliciscinereae
GGAAATAATGTCCGCAGTTTATTCTGCGACCTTTCAGCATCGGATTGCCTCCCCCCCCCCCCCCCCTCATTCCCATTCTGTATATCTCCGATTCAACTCCTCAGCAACAACGTGGGATGATTTTCACAAAGTTCATGCGGGTAGGTAAGGTCGAACACAATCCGATGCTGAAAGGTCGCAGAATAAACTGCGGACATTATTTCCGATCCTCACTCCGAGCAACGAGGGTATCGTAATTTTCCTTCTTCCAATAACTTTAACGACGCGTGTAAGGTACGCCTAAACTCTTGACTTTCGTATCTTGGCGCGCTGGGATGGTAATAACTCGGAATAAACAGAGATCATGCGCGTAATTTAGCCTCCTCGGTGTTAAACGCGTTTATAGTTCATATCGCCGAAATCTTAGCCGCGTCTGGCTGTGTGAGGCGGAGCACAGAGACGGTAAATCTGTGAATATGACGATGGAAGTAACAGTCAAGCCCAAGACGAAGAAGAAGAAGCATAAGAAAGGGTAACCGTGTATAAGTAAGAGTATACACGTTGTGTATCTCTCGATTCCCTAGCGCTTACGTAGGTATTGTAAGCGGAGTCCGTATATGGCCAGTGGGCGGGAAGTGTTTGTGGGTTTTGCGCATGCGCTGAGGCTAATGCGTGTCGAGCGCGGGCGCACAAATCGGGAATAGAGGTCCCTCGGTACGACATACGCAGCGTAGCGCTCAGTTGAGCCGTGATATCCGTAGCGCGCGTACTTACACGACACTCGTTATAGTTTATTTCTGGATTATAGTTCGTTCTTACTTCTTCTGTTGTTTGTCGAAATATTAAATACATACCCCGCTAGTCCGTCGTTGGTAGATCACATCACCCTCCACGCACCTAGTTTGTTTATACGCTTAATTCAGACCCAAAATAAAAAAGGTTAAAAATTTAAACAGAACAAATAAATATTTATTCACCCCACAAAAAAAGAAAGAAAAGAAGATCAACTCAAGGTCGCTATTAAACGCGGCTGAAAGTGACGGAAGGAGATATTAATTTCGTATTAAAATTGGACGTCGTTAACGGGCGTAAACATTAACGAAACGTGTTCCTACGTGCCGTGGAACGTCTCGCGAACGTACTGTCAGTATAAAAACGTAATTGCAATGTGTGATAATACTAACACGACGACGCAAAGTATAGCGGACTATCTTTCACAATTACTAAAAGATAGGAAGCAATTAGCAGCTTTTCCTAACGTCTTCATACACGTAGAACGCCTACTAGATGAAGGTAAGAATTAATCATTAATCCGCACTAATTTTTATTTTAAACTTTATTCAATTTTAATTTATCTCCCTCCGCAGCTAAGCTACTAGCTCTTTTTTGTCTTCTCTACACGAAAATACGATTAGTAGTCTCGACAGTGAACAGTCACCAGTGTATTATACATACATAATTCTATCTAGAGACAGAGAGAGAGAGGGATCAGGCCGTCTGTTTACACTAGCCAAGGCATTACGTCACGACTTCGAAAATGGCACTTGCCTTTACGGAATACTAACTATTCTAAAACCGTTCGTGAACCCCCACGTAATATTTATTATTAGACATTATCAAGTAATTTTTTCAATTAGTAACTAATACGCCGGTTACTTATCCTGTAACTAATGAAAAAAAAAAGAATAAGAATCGTTAGATAAATCGGTTTATAAATATCTTCGTTACCACGTGATCGTCCGTGGTAGACCTCCTTTAGTGTACAGTGATTCAGATAAAATTCACAGCCATCTGCGACCCGGATGTCAAAAACACATGGCAGAGAGGCCCATTACATGCCGATGCCACCACTGGTCACGAGAGATGAAAATAACATTGTGGATAAATTGGATGTTGGACAGAAAGTGTGATTATTTCAGTGAGAAAGCAAAGAACGAGAAACAATTATGAGGAAAGAAAAAAAATAATTAAATGAGAAAAAGAAACTGAAACTGAAACAAAAGAAATTGAGTTTAATAAAACTTGTTGTGCTCTCGACGCTGCAACAGTCGGCCACAGTGCACAGTGCAGCCTGGAAGGCAGAAAATCGTGGCGGTGCGCCGAGTCGTGGCGATTATATACACCGAGGTCTCTTTGGTGCGAGTGAAATCGACATACTATAACCATACCTATACCTCTTCTATACCGTTCGCTCACTCGGCCAACTCGTTCGAGTTGTTTTACGATAGCGATGGGTACTCGCCGCTCACGAATACGTTCAAATAAAATAAGAGATATTAAATTTAACTACTGCCACACAGTATATACCGAATCAGTGTGAGTATACGATAATTTGGTACCACAAAAACCACTAATACTTCCACAATCTGACAACGAGATTGAATGAAATTCCTACATTATTATTGGCGAAATGAATAATGACCTCATATACTGATTCACAGTGTTTTTTTTATTACTGACTCTTAATCTGTGTGCGATTAAACATCGTTACAATCTCATATCCATTATTCGATAAAAGAAAGAGAATAATTCCAAGTTGAAAGATTGAGCGAAAAGCGGCGTGGCCATGTTCGAACCCGTCGTTAGCCGGGCCCCGCGTCCCTCCCGATCCCCCTTCGCCCTCCTCCCCCGCGGTGGGCAGCCGCATTCCTTCTCTCGAGTCTCTCGAGCCACACGAGGCACGGCCCAGCTTGACGGAGCCAAAGCAGCGCGAGGACCGTGTTTCGCCCGCGCTGCTCAGCTCAGCTCCGTTCCTACTTGCCATACGCGTCTCGTATGCAGGTTGAGACAGAAACAGAGATCGAGAACTGAAACGCAACGTGCGCGCGCGCGCGCGAGTGAGTGAGCCTCGCTAGCTCTCTCAGATCCTCAGGAGCTTGGGCGCCAGCCATCTTGCCGTTTTGCGACAGACCGACAGGTTCGCCGCGGTTTTCTCAATCGGATGGGTATCATGGTGTGTTTGCGTGCGGTCCGTATTCACCCGTGCGCAGAGATTGTTCTTTTTTTTTATTTTCCTTCTTCTTTTCAAGCTTGTAAGAATACTGGCCCGATGTATGTACGCATACAGGCGCGTTCGGAGGGACTGCGAATCGAAAGAGTAGCGGACTACGTACGTACGTAGAACGTTGAACGGGGCTCTCTTGCGGGATTTTTAGCTTTCCATTCCACGTGGTAAATACCGGTCTGAAAACGTTGGCCCCCCCGGATATACCAAGGCGAGAGGCTATCCACTGTCCAATGGGACCGGGGCGCAGGTTACCCTAAAAGGATATGTACTCTGCGAAGTAACAATCTTACTCGGAACTGCTTTATACCACTCGAGTCGATTATGTTTCTCTGTTGAAACTGTTTTCTTCTCATGTTTACCCGGCTCAATGTATCTCAGCTCTTATATTGAATCGAACTTTAAATCTCTGAGGGTGCGAAAAGTCTCGCCTACTCGACACCTGCAGTCATACTAGAGGGAGGATAATAGGCACCGTATTAAAACACCTGTACCTACGTTCTGGGACAATAATGTTACTAAAAATCGTTTTACTTAATACAAAAAACGTTTCTTCGTTTAATCACACGCGTAGGAAGGGAGCAACCCTAAGAAATATGAGATTCTAAAATAATTCGGGTATCGCTGCTTCTAAATTAGGAAATGCCCACGCGTCTTTTGACTCGGAGTTTGTTACACAGACTCGGTTTAAAAGTAAGAAAATTATCAACGAGTATTTTTTTCTCTCGGAATATCGTTTTGTCGCTGTTTTTCGAGGTGGGAAAATCAATATTTGAACCATTCAGATTTTTCTTTTTTAATCTATCAAAAAAATTGAAATTTCTTTCTCGGTTCTCGAGATACGATTTGGATGGATAAAAATTTACGAAAATCTGTGAACGATAGTTGGTACAGTTAGGGGCCCGGAATTAGTAACCGGACCAGGGCCGTAGGTGGAAACCTATTCAGCCCTCGAGATATGGGGGCCGTTGACCGAGATGACCCCCGGCGAACACCCATCCTCCATCCTCGAGAAAATGAGAGAGACGACGAAGACGACGACGAAGACTTGACTCGACGTTCAAGAAACTCGCGTGGTGGGGGGTGAAAGGAATCTACACTCTGTCGGTTCTCTGTCCTCTGATATCCAACTCGCGTGCGTGGACCATCCTTCGACCATCTAGAAGACAACCTACTGGAACTAGGGTCTCTCTATCTACCAACACATATATTTATTCTCATCTCACAAGATTTATTCTCACGATATTTTTTTTTGTTCAATTGGTTTTTATTTTTATTCCGAGGGATTCGATGCCTATACGCTTAGAAAACCCTGTGATATTCGATAAGCAAATGATCATCGTGAACTGAACTCTGATATTTACAGCACAAAGCGGATCGTTGTTCTCTTATACTCTATCTTCGATCTACTGACTAGGAGGATTCTGTCTACCTCTGACCCTTTTTGGTATTTGAAAATACCACGATACCTCATGAAACTGAGGCTAGCAGCCATAATTAGCAGCCAAAAGTGCTGAATTCAATTGAAATGAAGGAATAAGGCCAAAGTATAAAACTTTTTGTGAAATATTATCAAAAATGAATGCTTTTCAAGCTTCTGAGAAAAAATATAGACCTAAATCTGTACTTCCTAATTCTATTCGGGAGGCTAAGCTTCGTCAACACTTCGATTCATTCGTTCACGTTATTCGATTTACAACCCATGTGAATGTCAATGAGCACTATGATCCAGTTACCTCTTTCTCTCTGTTTCTTTTAGTATTGCCTTTTTTTTCTCTTTGTCTCGTTCAACAATTACGATCTAACAGGATAATCACACGTTTCGTACAATTGAATGACGAATCGAATTTAGGTTCTTATCCCACGTGTTTTGGCCGGTCGACTTTTGAACGAATGGTCGAAATTGTATCTGTTGTTGACCATCGCGCCGCCGCGGCCCACATTTACGATCGGGACACCGTTAACCTCGCATCATTTCACAGATACATGTTTTCGAAGAACGTGGAGCCCTCGAGTAGGAGCGTTTGGTGTCGCGGAATAACAGGATTTCACTCCGCTCTCGAGAGCTCTTTCTGCCATTTTTTCTCTCTTACAATCTTTTTTTTTTTTGTTTCTGCCTTACACGTGCCTAGTTTGTATTCAAAGTGCAAATCTCGAGTCTAGAAAAAATGAAGAACCAAATTGGGGGTCATCAGCATCGTTGAAATAAAAAGGAACAAAGATTTTGTTAAATCCTCCACCTAAGACCGTCCCACGTTGGGAGAGCACAGTCTACTATAATATGCTCAGTTCTTCACTCCCGCAAAGCCAGACGACTAGAAATCCTATCTTAGGCTCTTCCCTCGGCTTGAGATCTTTTTTATCAAGAATAATACAACGTATCCATTCTCCAAGAACCCTTTGATTTTGTTCGAAGAAGACAGTATCGAGAATTTGAATAGTAAATTTTCTCGATTTTGTTACCGTTCTGTATCATTTGAATTTCTTTTTTACGGCACGGGTATTGAAAAGTCACTTTTCGATCATTAAAGTGGAACCTTTATACCGCCGAGGTCCGAGTTGCGGTGTAAAGTCTTTATACCGCAACTTTGATGCGCAGTTCGAAGTGCGCAGTTCGTGTGTATCTCAACCGGCGTCAGAGTGACGTTCAACGCCTTTTCCGTGAAAAATATTGTATGGGGCGTACGCGTGGAGTGACTGTTCAGCAAGAATCACGTTTTTCCTCAGGCTCGCCAGCGGCTCGTACGAAAAACATAACCTTTCCGAATAAATTATCGGCTAGTCGACTGACAATAAGGGACTGAAGAAAGGGAGAATATAATGCATTCAGATATAGGCATAGAACACGTGGTGTTTCCTTATGCATGCGCATTCTCAGTCTGTAAAAGTTACGAGGTCACGTGTGTTCCATCGTTCCAGTCCTTTAGTCTCGACTGTAGTGAGTCTCTTGAGTGGTTACAGCCTTACAAGCCTTTACAGGAGTGGCTGGGAGTGGCGAGACCCGTTCGGTTCCATCACTAAATGCTGCTGCTGTTGCTGTTGCTGCAGGTCGAGGAGAGAAAGATAGCTAATCGGCCAGAGATTTCTCTCTATACGTTGTAAACCTGAACCGAACATTACAAACCTATTAGATTTTAGTATTAGAGTTTCTATTTCTTGGGATTGAATATAAACGTCCTGCCCTTATTCCGAAGATCCTTGTTTACCGTTGTTTATCAATTCCATTCGAATATAGAATATCGTCGGTTCGAAATATTGTTCAGGTACATGAAACGATCGCGGCTAGGTGTGTCTCATTATTGCCCTGGGTCTTTCTATATCCCTACTTTACCACGGTTGATCTAACGGTATTCTCACGTGAAAGGACTTCGGCTAATAAGGCATTTTGACCGACGAACCCATTCTATAAGACGATCTAAAGTTTAAACCGTTCTTTTATCATCCGATAATGTTAATTACACTGTTTCGGAATCTAGCGATTGATTTATACGAGTATTCATTTTCCATTTATCAAATCTTCTCTTCAAGCAAACAGCAACAAAAAAAAAATCGTAGATCTCGTAGTTTTTTTTTTTTTAGGTATTCTAAATTCAATATTTATTAAATATAACTTTTAACTGATGTATTTTCGTTACTTATAACATTCGTCTGAGAGATGAAAGAACTCGGGGGGGTGATTATTTTTCTTTTAATAAAAATAGTATGATCTATAAATATACGTATGAATAGGAAAAGGTAGAAAAAAAATTCTGGTTGGCAACCACCTCGTGATTTTAAAGATGGGGGATATTTGAAAAACTTTACGTCTTTAAGATTTTCTTTTCTTTTTTTGTTATACAATCGGTGAATCAACAGTAGTCCCACATTGACAACGTCTGTCTACCCGAAAATTACAAGGGGGGCAAACATAACAAAGATTCAATAGCAAACCCTGAAATCAGTGCACATATTTATAATAGATAAAAGACTGCGCGTTGTAACTTGTATACGCACTAGTATGTGGGCAGATACATTTTAGGGAGAGTTACAATAAAGAAAAGGGGGTTCATTCCTTTCTTTACTTATTCCTCTACTTCCGGTTTAAATTCTAAAGATTATAGATTACAGTTTTCAAGATTTATGTATGTACATATATAGTCATTAAAATCGAAAATTTTCGTCTTCTACACCCAAGAAGATTAGGGAAAAATTATTCTTGAATAGAACCTGTTGCTTTCTCGGGGTAGTTATCTGCAACTCGGAGGTGAACTCGTTTTAGAAAGCCGGAAACTTCTCCTGGTCTTTTATGTATACGTATTACAACAGTCTGAAGGAAGTTTTAGTTTGAGGATTATTTTATAGTCACGACGGAAATTCCGTTTCGAATTATCCTGTCTATGTAGATATATAGTATATATACATATACCTATAATATATTACTTTTGGCGTTAAATTATATATTTATACGTAGTTTATATTAACATCGTCGAATGTTTTATAGTTTATATATCGCGAGATAGGAACCCGATACGATTTGGAATTCGGCCAGGAAAAAATATCCCGAGGCTAATAGAGAGACCAGCAAGAGAGCTGGAAATGGATTCTACATCGTGAGACTGAAGATTATTTAAACATGTTTTTTTTTTAATGTCTTTTTGACTTCGGGTTAATTTATTCTATTAATTCTAGAATCAAAAGCTACTAGTATAATTTTTCCTTAGTGAAAAATACTCGAAAAATATTGTAGGAACTCATTATTTTCTACTACGACGTATCTGTTATTCTTCTCTAACAGATATTCACGCATTCTATATCTGCAAGACGAATAACCATTACTCATTAGCCCAACTTCGATGACCCGGCTCAAATTTCTACGAAGAAAAAAGAAATACTTCTCTCTACCTATGTCCTAATCTAGAATTTACAAAGGAAATTATTTTCTTTTCTGGACATTTTTTTCTTTGCTATCAATTTGATGATTCATTTGAAAAAATATTCACGGAAGCATTTAAATCGGAGATGACTGTATCCACTGGCTGTGACTAGTCATCAAATGTACCAACCTTAAATATGTGAGGAAAAGTTTCTATACTCTTGGAACATTTTTGCCTGAGGAATATATGCTTACGCGACGAAATTATAAATAAAAAGATTGAGTCACGAAGTCAAAATAAACGAATTGCCTAACCGACACTGGTCAGATTTCGAAACTAAACCTAGCTCCGAAACTGAATATCATGGAATTTTACAAATTTAGCAAATTATTAATTTACAATCATTCATTTTTTTTTTCAATCTTTACTAGAAAAAATAATATTGAAACTGTTGCCAATATTTTTTTTTTACTAATTTTTTAGTATCGTTTGTATCGATTAGATAGAAATTATCAGAAGAAACAAAGAGAATCAGAATTTTGGAATATTTACTACGCCGTTGGGTAAAGACCGGACGCATCTGCGTTCTTAGTTAGTCATCTTGGCACCGAATGTTGTTTTTTTTTCCAATTTTTTTTTTTTTTTACGTTCTCCTTCCCTCTTACGTTAGCAAAAATAGTGCAGCTGTCTAACTGAATATCGACGACGTAGACATGACGATCCTGACGTACACAGCGGAAAGAAAGAAAAATCAAAAATAAATTGTTAATGAAACAATCGATTCAATTTTGGTTTTCATTTTAGACTCATTCATTTAACAATTCTTTTGTTGTTTGAATATTATCTGATAAATTTCAAAATAAAGAATTTCTAGGCAATAAAAATTAAACATCCTTGAAAATATCTGCGAATTTATTGCATCTTTAATTAATTGAATATTGACCGATTGACCTTGTTAAGAAGATGCTATTTTCTTTCGTTTTTTTTTTTTCCTCTCTAAAGTCCGAGAGATTAATTTAAACCGATAAATATCTGAGGACTCTTTCTAAAAGTCAACGTTTCGAGAACCTAATTAATAACAGCTCTTAATTCCAGTTTTTTTTTTTTTCAATATCGTTGAAATAGTTCCTATATGTATAGTAAGACTTAAATATATTTGGGATAACATTTTTTCGAACGGTATCATCAAAATTGAGGTATTAGTTGCCTCGTTATAAATTCTGTTATTTTAATTCTAGAAAAAAATCTTCACGATTCTATTAAGAATGATAAAAAAAAAATAATCCCATAGCGAGGCGTGAAACATTCTTTCTGAATAGAAAAATAGTCAGGTGGGATCATCATCACCCGCTGGCAACCGGCATGATGTCAGACTTTGTCTTGCAGATGAAGAAAAAGAAAAAAAAAATTAGAAAAGAGAAGAAAAATCTCTGAGCCAAGAACGTTTGCGAAACAGGAATACACCAAAGACCTTCCTGTAGACATACTATGACTATAAAACCGACGGGTATTCATATATTTTTTTTTCCTCATGTTTTATTGTAAACTAGCTGTTCACAGTAAAATTCATGAGATCACCTATAGGCGTTGACTAGGTGTACAAATGAGCATCAGCATGACAGAATTACCTATCCACATAATGAGTCATTTTTCATATTTTATAGCCCAAAAACGTGCCGATTATGGTATAATTTTATAATTAATTAATTATTTATAACCAGGTATAGAATATCGTTTTCGATTTTTTGTTTTGTTTACGTTATTTTTCTTCGTCTTGTTAACGTTACAAAATTCTTTGCCAAGGTTGATCACAAGCCTTTTGGTATTGAATACAACATAAGGAAAAAATAATTCATTATTCAACTGTAATTTGCATCTAATTGTGAGAATAAAATCATAAACAACAAAAAATTGTTTATTTTTTTAAATTTTTGAGAAATTATTTATAGTATTACTTTTTTTTTTATGTCTAGTATAGTTTGATGTTGTTATAAATCGGAGGTGGTATTTTATCTAGAGCATAGACGCGGTATATAGAACAGGGCAAGGTGTTTAAAATATTGTCCTAATTCTTGGTGCCAAGAGTTGTTAGTGTCGCATGAGATCCGAGCTCAAGAATTTCAAATCTTGAAGCATGTATGTATGATCTAATGATTTTCGTCTTCCAAGGACGAAAGTAGAGCCAACATAAGCAAAGACGAGTCAAAACTGTTTTTTTTTCTTAAAAATTACTCAACAATCAAAAATACATTCTTTGTAAAAGTTTCAAATATTTTAAAATACTGTTGACTCGGTTCTGAAGTTACTTTTTTTTTTTCTCGTTTAGTTTCAATCAATTATCTAATTACGTATCTTCGTATAACAAACGAATCACTTTGATTATTGCACACGATCAACAATTCAACGTTTAAATCTTGTGCCAAGTCGCATTCCTAGAAGCAATTCAACCACTTGAACTATACAACGCATAGGTACTATCAAGTCGTTGATAAAATCTTACGAGACTATTGATTACCGTATTTAAATTTGTAATTACGATTCACTTCTTGTGTGATACATAAAATTAAAAGACTTATCATAGGGAAAATTTCTATCATATCTCTCCTAAAACATCGTTGTGGTAGTTTCGGTTTGATTTATTCCCGAACACGTGATTACTTAAGATAAAAAGAAAAGATTACGTCGAGTGTCTATGATAAGTAAATAACGATTCCAATTTGAATCATTTCATCACTAAAAATGGTGAATAATTATACCTCTTATTTTCCATCAATAAAACTTTTAATATCGTTCAATTTTGTGACTTTAACGATTACGCGCGGTCACATCAAAGCATAAACACTAATAGTTTAATATTTCAAAGAAATACAGTGCAGACAGAAGAATTAACGATCCCCAGCGGTAATTAGTCTTTATTTTGTTGCAAATAATCACTTTACACGGTCGTAATCCATTGTCTCGGTACGTTTAAGTGCAAAGTAACGTCATTGTAGTTCAAAAATTACCATTTAATGACCATTTAGCATTATCTAACTCGTTGTATTAAAGGGAAATCATTCCTAATACCATTCTTTGAATTTGTCACCCTCTTTGTGCATCAGCTGTGAGCCTTCCCAGAGGGTCGTTTGTTCCCCTGGTATCTATCTAATACCTAACGGTATACTCTGAAGAGACGATACGAGCTACGGGGGCGCCTATGGATCTAGAGATCTAGCCCACAAACGAGCCACAACGACAGTCAGCTGATGTCATGCAGGCGCGCTTCGCTGCCGCTCGTGCTAAATGCGGCAATGATGCCCCCTTTTTTCCTCCTTCTGCTCTGCTCTGACCTCTCTATTTCCCTCTCTCTCTCTCTCTCTCTGTCTCTCGACAGTTCCTACATTTACGTATTTTACTCTTTGTCTGTTCTTTTCTCTCTCTTTCTCTCTCTGACTCTATTCGTTTATTTAATCTCTGTCATTCTCTATACCGTTTCTCGTCGAGCGCCACACCCTCCTCATCTACTACTATACCCATGCCTTCGGTGCGGGTTTTCATTGAACGAATAATAATGTGTATATACACGGTATTTTTTAAAGAGACAAAATTTACATTATATACATGTATGTGTATTATATTGTAATAAAAATTGAAATGAGATAATGCGCAGAAAGAGAGAGAGAGAGATTCGATAAGAATTTATTACTTGCGCAATTTATCGCACATTAATATTATTATTATTATGTATATCTTTCAGAACTTAGTTTAAATTGAACGTCGACGTGAGAGTCGAGATAAATCAAAGTGATTTTCTCAAACTGAATCTTTCGCGAACTTTCTTATTTTACCATATATGTACAAGAAGAAATACTCTGAACCTTATAAACGTTGTTGTGCTGCGTGTTTATACTTATATAAGCTGGCGCAAGATTTGTCAACTGATTTTTATAATGCTTTTATATTTTAATTGATGCAGTCGCAGAGATACTAAAAAAACAAACTATCAGAGTCATTGAATGAATTTTGTTTTACCTTTGATTGACTGTCAGAATTGAAAAAATAAAAAAAAATGTCACGAAGGTCGGTTGCGTCTTGGCAACCCGGATAGAATGTCATGGCGTCTCTGTTTTACTCTATCAACTGGTTTGGTATTTGCTCTCACTTACAGTTGATATTACATCTCCAACGTAAGATATCGCGTGGTCCAGATTCAGCCTCCGTTTCCAAATCTCAAGGACTCAGAATCAATATTATAATATTTTTCATTAAAATTCTTTCATACCATCGAGAAGAGAAACAAGAAGCCATAAGATATTTGAATATTGAAAAAAAGAACCTTCGCATCTTGTCACAAGATCGTTTCGAGATTCTATACCAAAGCCACACCCAGATCTCTATCATATACAGGGTGACCCGTTTCATATGTCGAGAATGGGAGGGGCTTAACTTTGAAATATACGTCAAAGCTGACAATCCAAGCTTCGAAATGCGTTTTTGGCATCAAATCTTTGTCTGAGCGCCTCCCATTCTCGACACATGAAACGGGCCACCCTGTATATACTACATATATAAGCAACGTATTTTTTATCTTTTATCAAATCTTTTCTCAATCAAAATCCGAATTCGAATATGAATAATGAATAAATTTTGGGCATGGATTCGTTGCCTTATGCATCACATATCATATTATTATTATATTGTAGTAGCTGTTAATCGAGGCGTAGCATTGTAGGTAAGTAGGCAAACTGTGTTCCGTTGGTTTGATCATGTCCTTCGTTCGTGTAAGCGAATCGTTTCGTCTCGCTGGACGCATTGAATTTAACAACCGTGGGTTGGGCATTTACTTTTATTTCTATGTGTATGTCAGTCATCAGTAAGTCATCGAAACGTGACGCCATGCCCATCAAAACTAGTATACGATGCATAACGATGCGACAGACAACGGACGTAATTTTCTTAAGTCTTTAGCTCCTATCTATCCGCTCAGTTTAACCGCTCCCTAATTTCAGAAGCATATAATATACAGAATCGAAATCGAATTGATCAATTAAGTTTTATAATTATTTTGTAACGTAAAACATCTTTCGTTGAATATTATCTATCTATAAACTATTGGGAAACCAAAAATTAGAAAAAGAAAATAAGCAAGATAAAAAAAAGTATTCTACTAATATAAATTAATACTCACTTGATTGATGCAGTAAATAATTACTTACCGGTCATATTACCGATGATTTATCATCCATTTACTCATGAATATTTACTTGAATAAATTAGAAGCAGTAAAATAAATATTTACTCTGAGTAACCGATTTCTTTGCTTAAACAATATTTTTTTTTAATTTGTTTCCGAGTAATATCGATATATATATTGTATATATGTATAATACCGCTACCACGATGGTGAGGCTGATTAACTGGCGCCAGTTTTTGGCCCGTGCTGTCCATACGGGGTCGACTATTCACTCATCGAGTAGCCCGTCTCGTCGACGGTAGATACCCGGTTATGCGGGTGATACCGTGTAGCTGATGCTGGACGCTTGCATGTATCGAGGGGTCCATTCCATTCCACTACGGTGTCCCAGTGCCGAGACTTGATTGATAAAAGAGGGACCGCCGCATTAAGGCGACGCGTGGCGGTTATACATATCGCATTGTTATAATACTCACATGCAATACCAAATTCACGATGTCATATAGTCATATCCAATTTTATTTTATTTTATTTTATTTTATTTTATTTTATTAATCGTCAAAGTTTTGAGAGCGAAAATTTTTATTATTATATTTTTGGCGATGAATCTTCAACTAATTTTGAGGGGCTATAGGAATTCCAGTCGAAGTCCACCATCATTCAAATATCCAATTGTTCGTACACTGTTAGAAAAATTTGGAAGAATTAACATGTATAAAGTGTCATTTTTATTTCGATATAACACAAATTTATATCATTTTAACATTCAATATGTAGTTTTGACCTTTTTTTTTTCATTCAATTTTGCAAAAAAAAAATATTGAAATAAACATAAAATTTATAGTGAAAATCTGTTTTAACACTTTATTCCTAACAGTTTATAATGTGAATTATTAAGGCTACGTTAAATACCGTCTCGACTCTCTTTTATGTATCTATATCTATGACGCAAAGTTATATACATATAACAATATGTACGCAATGAACGAACGTTATCTTAAAACTTGCACGGTTCATTCGTGGTCTTGATGTTTTTTTTTTTTTGTCAACGAGTCACACATTTTTAGACTAATAACCAAGAGACTAGATCGAGTCTCGCGCCAATATATTATGTATTTCAATTCTAACGAGGGTTCGGATTTTCTGTTGATAGGTACAGTGTTAATAATAAACTCGAACGTTATATATGAGACGTATTTCCCCGCGTGGTAAACTTTACTTCGCATGGTTAACCACAGGGTCTCGGTTGGTTCTCCGACATACCTATATGCGTTATCTTTGCATGTGTTCTTTTTTTTTTTTTTTAGTCAAGGTCAGATTAGTCAGAGATAGATGAATAGATAGATGGAGAACGAGTGTCGATGCTGTTAAGAGTCAGAAAGACCAGGAAGGGGGATTCTGATTTCTAACCCGAAGTTCATATTTTTTCAGGGTGAATTCCTAACGACTCGTTGATCTGAAGTTGGCTAGAATCGAAGAATGAATATTGGGACACTTTAATTGGTTTCGAAATGTCTAGAAGCTTGTTTCTCGATTGTAGCCAACTTCAGACTGATACATAGTATAAAACGTATAATAAGATATGAAATGACGTCGGGTTTTTCAAAATGTTTAAAATATTATCATTTTTTACATCTTATTGTAGGTGATGAAGGCATTAAAAGATGTTCAAACTTTTACAATCAGCCCAGATTTCAATGTCTGTCGATGGTTCATATCTCGCAATATCGATCAACTTATCCTGCAGAATTTCTCATTCGATAGTTCTTCGCAAACTTCACATTTTCGATTCAGTTTCACTGTATCTATTCGACTCCCTTTACCCCCCACCACCGGGCATCGCCGACTAGTGACACAAAAACCTGCGCGCGCATCCTTCTGCGCACCAGCTGTCTGGGACTCGGTACATAGAGTGGGGGGGCTCAATATTCACGAATAAATGAGGTTCTACTGTAGCGGTCCATTTTTTCGATAGAATTTGATGCTTGATGGTTATAAATCGTATCGAAAACTGCAAAATATTGTAATTTGCCGAGAAGTTATGTCCATGATCCATAATCCATGAAACTGATGAATTAAACATATACTTTTGAGGTGAACGGTACCAATGATGCAACACTGTCGAAGTTATTGAACAATCGATTGTTACATACATATGTATTTGACGATTGTTATTATTATTAATATTGTTTCTTATTATTGTCATTCATAATCTAATAAATTTTTTACGAATTTCTTTTGATTACAGAAATTGCAAAGGTTCGAGCGAGTCTTTTCCAGATCAGCGGAGTGAAAAAAGAACCGTTGATACTACCAGAACCAGAAGGAGATGTCACCACACTCACGGAAAAGGTCTACGTTCCGGTCAAAGAACATCCAGATGTGAGTATATCGATGGCTATTAGATTATTTTCCGAGGGGGTAATAATCACTTCAAAATGTGGTGTCCCAACCATTTCATAGGTATTTCATGAGATGACTACTGTCCCAACTATTTCACGAGTCGATAGCCTCTTCAGTTCTATTCATTTATCTATTTCACTTATTGAAATAAGAAATCATATCGACGACTCTTCAGACACTAGACACTAGACACTGGCGTGTTACTTCCGGGGATATGAGTATTGAGTATGTGTGCGGAATCGGTATACCGCGGGTAATTTGTGCGAGTATAGAATCTTTAATGAGACTTTTTTTTTTTACTAATTTGAATAAACGTTACGCGTCCGGTCGCGAGGAATGGCGACCTGATCGAGACTCAAGGCGTCACATTGCGGTATTTTAATTAAGGACGTTGCCTAGTGAGCCAGCGCGGGAGAATTCGGCTTCCCGCGCGAAAGTGGAGGGGATAACGGTTGGGACCGACTCCCTGGGCTACGACGGAGTAGGGATAGGCGCTCGGGATTGGCTGCTCTGGGCGGAAAAATCGCAATTTCTGCCTCGGCTCATACAAGTTTTCTCGCTAGTCTTATGTACGATTGTATTGATTTTGGGCTCAAACTGAAGGTAAAGGATGCATCTATGTCGTGACGTAGCCCGATTTTCCAATAAATGTCTAGTCTTCGCTGTAGCAGGTCGCAAAATATGCCTACTTTCGACAACGTTTTTTGGAAAATTTAAAACGAAATTCCAAAATCGGCCTACGTCACGACATAGATCCTTCTTTTGTCTTCAAAATGCTTCGGAAAGAATTGCGATATCTTCAATGACATCGTAGATAAATTCAATACAGTGAGAGCCTGTATGCGCGGGGGTAGGCAACGTCCTTAATGTATGCGTATAAAAAGAATTGGGGAAAAAAATAAAATAATTGATAGGGTCTACGATCATGAATCACGAATAGTCGACACACTTGCGACTTGAAACGGGTCATAAAAGAAATCTATATTTGTTTCTTTTTTTAATAATAATGAAAATGAGGTATCAGAAATGTTTATTTTTCATTTAATTCTTCCTCCTGTGTGTCGTAAAAGAATATTATAACAAGACTAGGGAACAGCTGCGAAGATGTTATATCGCAGAGGGTGCGGGTATCACGCCGACGCGACGATGAGAGTATATTTTTCAAATTCTATAAATTCAGTCTCACCGCGCGGTTGAAATCGTGTCGCAAACTAAATCTGCGGGGGAGATAATATTATACACGAGATGATAGGTTTACGTTCACCATTATACGCGGGTGTCGGGTGATGGACGCAAAAGAAAAAAAAAAAGAAAAAAATATTTTACAGACTCAAATATCTTTCTCTATCTCGCATCCTCTAATTCTCACGGCGGAAGAGAGACGGCGATGATGTGCGGGTATCGCGGAAGGAGTTTGGCTACACAAGAAACGAAGATTGGAGAACGTTTCGTTCGTTCGTTCGTTCGTTCGTAATGTGTACAAGTCGAGTTTGTATTTTTGGATCGTTCCGAAATAGATTTTTCCCGCTGCCGAAGTGCGGCATCGGTTATATAGCTGACTGCCGCCTTGCCTTGCCTTGCCTTGCCTTGCCTTCGTTAACCCGCTTCAATAACAAGGCTAGGCACTTTTTGGCACCGGTATTAATATTATATACTCTGAATTCTCATGAACGTTAAATGTTACTGTTATACTCTCTGCCCCCCCCCTCCGCAACCCCTCGTCTCTTCATACACGCATAGATAATTATTATAAGGTCACAGTGTTAATTTATTTTGTGTTAACAAAAGAAAAATTTAATTTAATTAACTGTCACAGATATCGTAGATTATTGTTATTCAACGAGATACGTATAATTTTTTTTTTAATAAGATTCAATAAAATCACTATCATAATCGGATAACCGGATAATTGTTTATTAATTATCCAAAATCTGTGTTTTTATGCTAAATTTTGTTGTTTTTTTTCCTCTTCTAAATTTACATACTAGATAAATTTACATACTAGAATGATGAAAATAAACGGTTTAATATCAAGTATTTTACGATTATAAGTAAATTAAATCAAATCAAATAGAAATCAAACTTACTTGCTATTATATAATCCCTCTTACTCCGTCATTGGAATCATATATATGGGGCATTCCATGTCAACTCGACCAATGATTTTCCCTTATCATTTTTGATTCGCTTCACAATTTTTTATGATATTCTCCGAACACGAAAAAGTGCTTCTGAATTTTTTTCGCAGATTTTTTCCGCCAACCGTTATTTTTTTTATGATTATTCGAACCTATCTCAAAATTGCATTTTTTTTTTTTAAATCCTCAGAAATTCTACAAAATCTCATTTTCCATCCCGATCATTTTGACACCTGTCCGATGATGGGCCGATTTTTTTTTCCGTTATTTTGAGTACTTTAAACGTTTTGAAAGAACAAAACGCTGGTTTTCAATGTTACGGAAATTCTAAAAAAAAGTCCCAAATACCCCGTGGTCAATTCTGAATCCATGAATATTTGAGAGTTGGAAAAAATAATCGAGAGCTATTAGATTCAGAATTGACTACGGGGTATTTGGGAATTTTTTGAGAATTTTCGTAACGTTGAAAACTGGCGTTTTGTTCGTTCAAAATGTTTAAAGTGCTGAAAAGAATGGAAAAAAAAATTCGGCCCATCATCGGACAGGTGTCAAAATGATCGGGATGGGAAAATGAGATTATTTAGAATTTTTAGGGATTTAAAAAAAAAAAATCAATTTTGAGATAGGTTTGAATAATCATTAAAAAAAAGGGTTGGCGGAAAAAATCTGAAAAAATTCAGAAGCACTTTTTTGTGTTCGGAGAATATCATAAAACAATTGTGATGCGAATCAAAAATGGTGAGGGAAAAATCATTGGTCGAGTTAATTACGTGGAATGACCCGTATGTATTTTTTTTTTGTCTAAATGAAATTTTCGAGTGACTCTATTGGAATTAAAAGAAAAAGAAAGGGACAGAGGTATAATATTATCGTCTTTGTCATCTGCAGTAAATCGTTTTGCTAAATTTATTGTTATTCTTATTAAGTGTGAATGACGAGGTTTAGTCATGATTGGCTCGAGTAGAGAGCGATGATTATTGCTACAATTGAGTACACAATTATAATTGAAGAGTTTGTATAGTGATAAAATATGAAATAACAACGTATTTTTTTTCTCCTCATTTTCCTCATTTATTCTTCCTCACATATAATATAATATAATCGCTAGCAACGTGAGCGTGGACGTTTTTTTTTTCCAACATTCTACTCAGTAAAAAACGCGTCCTTAATTTTTTTCAGATTTTTTTTTTATCAAACCGTCAATTTGTTATACATTTTTGAAGTTAAATGAGAATGCCCTTTTTCAAAAATCTGAAAAAATTCTCAAAAATCCAGTGGATGACACAAAACAACCCCCATTTAGGAAAACGTGGGCCGAATTTTTTTTCTATTTTTTTTTTCACTTAATTCGTAATTTTTTAATTTCAAAAACTGAAATTAATACAGGATCAAATTGTAAGCATCAAATAAGGGTCATAAATGGTGAAACCGAAAGTTTCCGAATAAATTGAACCTTATTTGTCGCTTGAAATTTGATCCTGTGTTAAAGAATTCCGAATTGAGTGGAAAAAAAAAATGGAAAAAAATTCGGCCCACGTTTTCCTGAACGGGGGCTGTTTTGTGTCATCCACTGGATTATTGAGAATTTTTTCAGATTTTTAAAAAGGGGCATTCTCAATCAACTTAAAAAATTCATAACAAATTAACGGTTTGATAAAAAAAATCTGAAAAAAAAATTCAGAACGCGTTTTTCACTGAGTAGAATGTTAGAAAAAAATATGGAATGATTTTGAGATGGTCGGGGTTTAACACTGGTCGAGTTGGCGTGGAATGCCCCATATGTCATGCTCGATGATAGATCGTATTTAAATACAAGCTATAACGAATAATAATTATCTCGCGGTGCAGATTTAAGAAAAAAAAAACCAAATCTTATATATTTCGTTGAATTATTATATTATTCTTAGCTGCAGGCTCTGGATACCGGAATACCGAATGGATTACGGAATATTCGATACAAGTATTAAATCTTTTCAAATATCATACCTATATATCCCGTAATAATGAAATTCGAAATATCGAAGACCAGGTTTTGAATTCGAGGTGACCTCATGATATTTTAATCGCACGTGGAGTTTCAGAGATTCTGTTTTTACAGTGAGTCGAAAAAAGAAAGAGAAAAAAAAGTTGTATTCAATATCGTATCTAGATCGGATTATCTTCGTTATTTTCAACGAACAAAAAACAGAGAAAAAAATTTGGAAATTTTGGGAGAGTGACAAATTTCGACATTCTTTGTCTTGTCTCTCGTTGATAATTTTGAACAGAAATATTATCAGGTTTTCTTGAAATACCCCAACGTCTTGGCAACGGAATTCTTTTTCTCTCTCGCATTCTTCTCGAGTTTGTTTAGTTTTTATAACTTTTGGAGAAAGTGCGAAAAGTCAAATATATAATATAGAAAACAAAAATTATATTTAGATTCGTATCATAACAAATTCATCCCTATTTTTTTTCAGACAATTTTTTAAATCTCCGGAAGTTGGTTGGTATCTTGAATATATAGAATTATAAACGATCGATTTTCTATGCAATTATTTTGATTAATAATTTTTTAGTACCTACACAGAGATTTATCATAGTTTATTTTATTCCAAGGTTCTCATAACCGTCGTTTAGTTTGTTGGCCATGCAATACGTAACATGTCTCTCACGTCTTCATTAAATCTCAATTTAAATCACAATCGTCCATTACTTATTCTATACTATATCCACACACCCATCTATACAGGACGGATGTCGGTGCCATTGTAACCCGGTATTGTCCATACTTATAAAACCCCGCATTCGTGTGGGTTACGAATGGATGCAACAATTGATCGACCAAAGACCGATCCCTTGATATTTTTCTTCACGGTACAATCTAGACGTTCGCATATACGTCTCTGATCATAGATAGATATTTTTAGAAACGATTATGTCACTCGTTTTATGTCTATGACATAACGTTTTATACATCAAATTATTATATTATTTCCGTTAGTTTCATTCGTCTAAGGTCTTGAGTGTAAAGAAGTAATTATGAAATACATATATTTTTACATCGATACCAAAAACCGGAAATCTAATTTCGGGAAAAGTCGAGAAAAAATCAGGGAATTTCACTGATCTCTTGTACTTGTTTTTTTTTTGGTGATAATTATTTGAATAATTATAGATTATATCATCCAGTATCTTGTATCCTAGGGTCGACTTGAATTCTATAATTACAAAAACACAATCTTAACATATACAGAATCAGACTTTTTAAAATCTAGGTCGAGAATTTCGTCCTTTTCATGCACTGCTGGGGGGACAACTTTTGACATTGTTTAGATTTTTTTCTTTTAAAAGAGACGGAAATAATGAATTTTTGGCAATCAATAAAAATGATTTAAAAAAAATTAAACGTGATTCTCAGGACTTACATAGTTATTTCGTATTCTTTTGCTCGTCGACATCGTGATCATGTTATATATATGAAAATATATTCATCTACCCAACGTCAAAATGAGCCTCTTACGATATTGTCCACTCAATCATTACTAGTTTCTACTTTAAACTCATGCTGGCACCTTGGTATTAGTCAAATGGATAACTTCCTCAAAAAAAAAAAAAAAAAAGATCGTTGCTTTTAGTCCGTCTAAAGGTTTGAAGATATTCATAATACATCTGTCAACACTTGAAAACGTCTGTTTAAATTACGTAAGATTTTTCTCAACGCTCTTTAAGGCACATAATTCTCGAGGACGTTGCTCCAAAAGTTGGCTAAAACTGTTCAACTGTTGAGAATATTATCAAACTCGGCGACTTACAGGAGGCGGAGACTGTCATCACTGATTAGTTTTACTAAAAAAAGAAGAAAATACTTTGACCACTAGAATCTCTCCGGACCATAGATATCAGTAAACGTGTCGATAACTCCTGACCAATACCTGATTCCTTGATATCTACAGTTTCGCTCTTATCTGATACCGCAACTATCATCAAAGTTCGTCGATTGGTCGAGATAAATCATCATCAATCTAGTTATATCGATGATCAGTATTTAATCCCATAATTATCATATCGATTGAAAGTTGTTTTCTTTCATACTGGCTTCAAGTTCATTGACTTGTCCAGCAAGAGATCTGCTATTAGTCTCCGTCTGAAGTATTTTGTTCGATTATTTTCTGTCCCTTAAATGTACATACTAATCATGGTGGCCACTGCAGGTCAGGTAAAAATGGAAAGTCAGGGGAAAGTCAGGGAATCCCAAAAATGGTCAGGGGAAAAGTCGAGGAATTTTTAGAAGATACAGCAGCGATTTTTTTTTCTCTTCCTCGCGCGGAAATATTAATCAATAAAAATAGTAGCAAAACTTAAAAAAACTATTCTCAAAAATCGATTTTATATAACCATTGATTGATTCATAGAATTATTTATTACATACTTGAAAAACCACCAATTAGTTCGAATTTGGGTCAGAAAAAAAAATTTATAATTTGGTCAGGAAAAGTTATTTTTTTTTTTTTAAACAGTTTTTAGTGGCCACCATCCGCTTACTGTTCAAATAATTTTATCTTCACATCTGAACGAGTCTATCATTGAATTTTTTTTACTCATTATATACTCAATAAAATAAAAAATAGTCGTGTTATTCGAGCTCAAGATATTCCATGACGTCAAAAATCGGGGTATAGTAGAAATTACTCTGTCAAAAATAACAATTTGGCTGACTAAACGTTTTTACAAACGTAAATTCCGCGTTTATGTACATATATATTATATATTATGGCAATCTTGCGATTTCGTTGCGACTCTTAAGCTGTAAGAGTTATATACAGGGGTCATAAAATATTAACGAAATATTACTTTTTTTATTTTCCAGTTCAACTTTGTCGGGAGGATTTTAGGACCTCGTGGTATGACCGCCAAACAACTTGAACAAGAGACTGGCTGCAAGATAATGGTCCGAGGAAAGGGATCGATGAGAGATAAAAAGAAGGTAAATCAAAACAACAACAACAGCAAAAATCTATCTATACGTGAAGAAAAATAAATTTCTCTCAATTCGCTATAAGCTACGTTAATCTTATGTAGAAATGGAATTCTTAACGGGGAAAATTATCCAGGGCCCTGTCAGGGCCCTCCTAGAAACGTCATGGTTTATCCTATCCGGGCCCTAACAGGGCCCCGGGTAGTTTTCCCCGATTGAGAGTCAATTCCTACGTTCTATCCACTCGTTGACCTCGCGCGGTTCAGTCTTGAGAAAACGATACATGACTATATTTGGAAACAAACAACGTTGGCGGTGCTGCTACCGCAGTAAAACTCTCAAACATATATGCAACGTATACGTATATGCAACGCGCTGCGCTGAACGACGTAAGGAAACATCTCATACACACCGCACACTCATATCTCTTACATGATACCGGATTAGTGTGTGCGCGGTAAAACACCTCGTTGGAGTTTATAGGTGGGGGCAGAGGGTCAGTCACCGACTTTTACCTACCTACCTACCGACTGGTATACATTATACCGAGACACGAACGACAGGCGGGAATGTGTGGGATCGGTATAAGCCCCCCCCCCCCCGGTGCAGAGGCACTTAATGATACTGTATATAGAAATCCTTTTCTCGATCGAACCATCGACCCCGATAATGGCTAGATGAGATTTTCTCAGTCTCTTTCTTTCTCTGTCTTACTCTTCGTTCATCTCTGTGATCTGCAGCCTCGGTTTGCACCTGTGCACTCAGCTGTGAGATAAACACGTTCCCACAATCCCATGTGCGATTTAGATCTATAATCGATGATTAATTGTTTCTTTCTTATAACGTCTTTTCAAGTGAATGACAGTATTTGAATTTTGAATACACGCCATGAGCGTTAGATGCTTTCTATTTTATTACATCAGATGGAGAGTTTGATTCTGAAACGATTGGATAAATTTCGAATTCGGAGAATCAAATGGATAGAAATGGATTAGAAACTTTCACATGTTTGATTTCACATAGGGATGATGAAAGACTCGTGAATTTGATTTTTCGTTATCTTATCCGATAATTTGTTGATTAGGATTGATGAAAAACATATTTTTCCTAATTGTTTATCGTTGCTTTTCACCTGAATCCAAGTTTTTCAATACAACGTTTGAATTTCGCGGTATCGTTCACGCACGAATTTACCGTCTGATGGCGCTGCGGACAAAGATAGTCAACAGACGAATTGAGCGAGCGAGATTCCGTGTGACGTCACGTGGCGTTTGAAAATTGATAATTTTTAAATCGCTGTTTACAGTCGCCTGGGGTTGATTATGTAATTTTTATAGTTTCAAGAATCTTTATTGAACAGAATTTTAATTTAAAACTTAGTTTCAATTTCGAATAATCAATATAAACGATTGAATGAATTCAAAGTAATTAAATAAATGAAATTTCGTGAAAGACTTGAAGATAAAAAATTATCACAGAGGACAAAAAGTCTCACTAATCGTACAGAAAAAAAAAACAAAAAAATTTGTGAAATATTTCGACAAATATTTATCTTGTTAATTATTTTTCTCGTTAGAAAGGATTCTGACTCATCCATATTATTATAACGCATATATATGAACGATTGAGATATCAGTCAATTTTATAGTGAAATTATTTATACAGGCTTTATATAAAGAAATTATTAGTAGTTAGATATGAATTATTCAAAAAGAAGTGGAACCGTGTTAGGTGAGATCTCGCCGAAACTCACCTTTCTATAATAAAGTTTTTTGTAAAACCATTCACGTAGCATATATACAATATAATACACTATATAATATATTAAATAACGTATAAAGTGAGTATATATATAATAATTTTTTTCAAGCTGCATTCGTCATTGACATAATTATCCTTGTAAGTACATCGACAACAAATTTCTATCAAGATCATTATTTTTCATTATAAAGAAACTATGTGATCGTCCATTATGTGAGTTGTTTAATTTTCAAACAATTATAATTGAGCACAAATTTATTTAGTATTGTTTCATTTATACAAAATAATATTTGACGTTTACTCCTATCTCAACCAAAAGTGAGTCTCGTCGTCAATATTGAGTACTTCGAGATGAGATAAAAATTGGAAAAAATCAACCACAATCAAGATGATAAGAGTATTCATTTTCAACAATAATAATGCCCAAAAGTTATCAACAAATTGTTTTCACAAATCATTGTTTAACAAATTTCCTGGTGACGTTATTTTTTTTCATGTCAAATGAATTCGTTAATCTTTCTTAATACACATGAATTTTCTCAGAATTTTGTCACTTTTTTTAAATCTCCGTTTTCGGAAATTTCTAAAGGCTGTATTTACAAAACTATTAGCTCCACGCTCCAGAAACTTCGGAATTGTAATCTACATCGTTTCCACAATAACATATCCAAAATTCAGATTTTTTTTCTCCATTTTTCAAAATCGAAAACTGAAATTTAAAAAAAGTGACAAAATTCTGAAAAAATTCATGTGTATTCGGAAAAATTAACGAATTCATTTGACATCAAAAAAAAATAACGTCACCAGGAAATTTGTTAAACAATGATTTGTTTAAACAATTTGTTGATAACTTTTGGGCATTATTATTATTGAAAATGAATACTCTTATCGTCTTGATTGTGGTTGATTTTTTTCCGATTTTTATCTCATCTCGAAGTACTCAATATTGACGACGAGACTCACTTTTGGTTGAGATTGTATGGCCTGTACATCCTTAATTAATGTGTCAAGCGCAGGAAACAATTTATTTTACATTCTGAGCAGTTTTTACAATCAAATTTCAAACAAGACAAAAGAAAACGCTAATTACTACTTTGTGATTTTTTTTTCAATAGGAGGAACAAAACAGAGGTAAACCAAACTGGGAACACTTAACAGATGAGCTACACGTGTTGCTGACAGTAGAAGATACAGAAAATCGAGCAACTCTTAAACTCGCACGTGCCGTTGAAGAAGTCAGGAAACTTCTCGTACCCGTGGTGAGACAGTTCCAATCATTATTAATATTAGACGGTCGCTTGATCCATGAATATTTAGCCACTCGCATGTTACCGAGCGCGAAAATGTATTCGACGGTAGATATTAGATTTTAATTTAACGGTGGTACATTCTGACGGTGATGTCGATTGTTAGCAGGCTGATGGCGAGGATGAATTAAAGAAGAGGCAGCTCATGGAGCTTGCCATAATCAATGGAACGTATCGTGATTCTAATACGAAGGTCGCAGCGGCTGCAGGTAATTTTTTAGGACCGATTCAAGACCAGAATCATATTCTATGCGATTGGAAAAGAAGTAATTCAAATGAATAATTCTAATTAATACCAAACAAAACAGTAACAAAATAACACAAAAATGAAGTATTATAATTTGATATATATAAATAAACTATCAAGGAAGGACTACCCTACCTATATCAATATTTAAATTCATTATTACAAAAGCTAAATGTTGTTCCGAAGTACGGTTTAGAAAGTCAGTGTAGTTTTTGATATTGCAGCCTGCGACGAGGAGTGGAGACGCGTTGCCCAGGCTGCGGCTGAAACCCAGCGTCTTCTACCCGGGCTTACAGCCCCGATGAGAAACCCTAGCACGCCTCTTGGAGCTCCGCTTATACTTTCTCCAAGGATATCGGTGCCAACTACCGCCGCCTCATTACTGAATGGTTCAGGACCACCCGGTTCTCTTTTATCAGCGGGAGATCCTCACGGCCTTATTTACACTCCATATGCAGATTACGCAAACTATGCAGCGCTCGCAGCTTCGCCACTCCTCACCGAGTACGCTACAGCTGACCATTCTGGTGGGTTGTTTGCTCGCTGACGCTAGGCTTCAGCTGAAGTATCTTTAAAAACTTATATTTAGATACTATCATCTTGTTGTTAGTTTTAATTAAATAATTAATTAATTATTATTATTATTATTATTAATTATTATTACAAAATATAGCGCAGATTATTATTATATATTATACACAATATATATAGATATATATATTTTTATTCATAGATTAGATGTTTAGAAAAACGAAAATAGCTGAATCAGTCAATTACTAGTCGAGTTCCGTTCTGATATAAAACAGAATTTTTAGCATTAACAAGATCTTTTTTATTTTTATTTTTATTTTTTTTAATATTATTTTAGTTTTGTCTTTTTTAATTGAACATCACAGAAATCAGTTAATTATTAATTATCTTGTGAAGCAAGAACATGACATTGAGTCGGAAAAGAAAAAAAATAATGAAAAATATACTAGTCCAAAAATTGTTTTAGATAGAAATCGAGCAGCTTTAGTTATTATTATTTTTTATTTTGTTTCACTTTTAAATCGGATTCAACGTCTTCGCATTATGATTATTATTATTATTGAACGAGAATTACAACTAACGAGGTCATTTGATTAGAACACTAGGTCCGACAAATTTTTTTTTGTTCACGCAATTTAAGAACAGGATAATAGGATATCCATTAGATTCTTATTTTCGTTACTGAATCAATGCAAATTTTATCAAGACCTTCGTCAATAATCATTCCAAGTCGAAACATCTTGCAGAAATGTTTGTACGGAGCAAAAAAAAATGAGCGATAGAGCTATTACCGAGTCAATATTTATTTTTATTTTGTACCGTTGTTCAGAGAAGAAAATATTTTGGGACTAGTATAGGATATACATAATTGAATACAGTATTTTGAAGCGGCAGGCAAACTAGGTCAGTGTATTAAATGAAACAAAAAAAATTACGAGAAAACTGTTGAGCAGTATATATGTGGTAGTAATATGTACATGAAATTTTATCGGCATTAGAGAAAATTTATTATACGTATATAGAAAATTAGTAGTATTATGCGAATAGAGAAGTATTTTAATTATTATCATTATTTTTTTTTTTTAATTGGTGCTTTATCATGCACCTGTATAACTTTTGCGCTTCGTATACATATCTATATAATTTTTTAAGAATAATTTGGAAATATACTCTCTAACGGATTCTTGCATTTCAGCGAGATGTCCAGTCGCGTGGCGCGTTCTTGTGTACTACTCGATGCAATAATCAAAGGCCATTCATTGTTGTGGTAGTTAATATACATATACGAACGGAAAAAGAAAAAAAGATATATGCTTAAAGCAAAGAAAAATGTATACATATATATACATAATTTGAATACTAAACTGTTAGTGAATTTTATATATATATATGTATATATTATATAGTTTGAAGAAAATAAGAGAAGAACGAACGAATAGCTTTTTCAATTTTTTTTTTCTTTCTTACATAAAAATTTATTATATTAGGCTTAGCTTTGAAGGAGACGTACCGTTGATATTATAGAGTCTAGAACATAGCTAATATTATTTTATACACTTCTTAGCTCGAAGACATTATCCGTACTAAACAATCCCTTAACATCTATCGCAAAATATATTTATCAATAATCTGTGGTGACGGTTGAGATAATTATTAATAGAATTTGATATCATTATTGTTACTATTTTTTTTTTTTTTTTTAATTCAATTTAATCTTCTTTATTATTGCTATTTAATTTTTTTATTCTTTGAATCTCCGTGTTTTTTTTTTTATCGCCGCGATAACACTACAATGTACCACTAGAATCTCATTTGAATACCTAGGGTTGCGTTTTTCTAACATAGAGAAAAGAAAGAGAAAGAAAAGTAACAACTAATAACTTGGTCCGCCTTTCCTACGATAAAACTTACTATACTCACCTCGCATTCATAACTCACATACGTAGTACTCTAATATCTAATATACCTAAATACGTTTGAACATTTCGGAATTATTATTTAAAAAATTGAATAGTGAATAGAAAATTTTGAAACGTGTCGCATTCTTTTTTTTTTTAATATAAAAAATGTGTGACTAAAAGAGCATTAGTTGACTAGCTAAACAGATTAAAACAAAGAAAGAAACAACAATACTAATCGTTTTCGTTAATAAATAAATTTTTGCTTCAATTTATATCGGATAATATTCACAGCCGGGTATTATTGATCGATGAATGTATTCAACGTTGACACAATTGGTATAATACTAATCACCGGTGATTGGTAAGCGCTAATTATGTGTTTGTTTTTTTTTTTTTTTAATTTTTTATTTTTTTTTTTTTTGTTTCTACAATTTTTTTTTTTTTTTCAAATCGAAACTGATTTTAGACAGAGAAGTAGGTGTAGGAAAAGTATCCAGGGACCAAAACATATGTTTTTGATAGGACTGATGGTTCTAGCGTATATTTGTAGCTGTATAAGTATAAATTTCTTAATATTTTACTTTAAAAAGGAAAAGGAAAAAAAAAGAGAAAGAAGAAATATTACGCTATACTGCGAGAATCTTGTACATTATTTACTTTATTATACATATACATAATTATTATACATATTATTTTATATCGATTATTGAATTTTATTTTTATAAAAATTTAGCTATTATATTTATATAGATATTAGATATTATATATATACAAGGGTAAAGAAGAAAAGTGAAGAATCATTTTCAAGAAAATTATATATATAAAAAAAAAGAATCTTTAAGTATTTTCAAAATACTCATATTTTGTTATATAATACGAATGATCGTAGTATAAAATAAAAAAACTGGATAGAAATGTTGAAAAAGCATAATCAAAAAGAATGAAAAAAAGAGTGTGATAAGAGGACAAAGTAGAAAAAGTCCAATTTTATCTTTCTTTTGATATTATTAAAAATTACACAGTTAATAATTATTATATTATGATATGATATCGTATTATATTTCATTATTATATCTTCATCTTCACATTTAGAGTTTAAATATCACAAAATAGCAAAGATTATTATTATAGGGAAAAAAAAGTATCCAAAGATGAGAACATTCTCACAATTTGAGGCAGCTTATTTTTTTAATCGGTGAGTTTTTGCTACTCTGTGATACAGTAAACTCCGAATTTGAATGGTTGAAAGTTAAAGAAGCAAAAAAAAAAAAACTGTGGTACGCCACACGTTATGTCTCAAGGTATACATATAATATCGAAGAAAATATGAGGAAAAGTAAAGAAAGTAAATCGCAAAGTGGTTGTATTTATAAGTAAGAGATTTTATGGTAACTCTTAAAGTTACAAAACCAGAACTATGGAGAAATTTTTGATAAACCATAAGCGGGGTGATTACTGATATTTCTATGTTGGGGACAGGTGCAGCAGCCGCTGCCAAGCAGCGTAGGCACCTGGGTCAGATTCGCGAGCACCCTTATCAAAGGGCTGGCGCTCTCTCGTGAATACAGAGTACTCTTGCGCCTCCGCGGAAAGGTTAGTTGTAAATCAAACGTTACTCATTACGTTATTCATAATTATTTATTTTATTTTTTTTCTTTTGTTATGAAGAAAATATTTTATTTTTTATTTTTTATATAGTTAAAAACAAGTAACTTCCGCACAAGTCTACCTCGGCGAATACCCACCGGTCAACTTGTGCTGGCGTTAGTTAGTTTCTTTCACGTACCTGATACCGTATCTGATCAGATGCGATGTCTTCTTTTTTTATTTTATTTCATTTTTTTATTTATACTTGCAAAGAGATTATATTTATTACCCTAATTTACACGGACCTCTGATATGAAACGTTATCATCGACGCATATAAAGAGAAAATTGTCTTCTCTTTGTAAGTGACGACGATGAATTATTATACCTTGAAGCAAATCGATAGCTTTTGTTGCAATGAGATGGGGACATGATGATGATACAATGGGTACAGCGATTATCGTTTGTTACGACCCGACCAACAACCATGAAATTTTGTTTCAATATTTTATTATGAAGAGAGAAATTCATCGATGAACTATATTGCCGTAACTCCCCGCTCTTAGGTATTATAAGCAACATTAGTGATATTGTGTATCTTGACGAGCTCACTCGTGTTACTATATATATGCATAATGCCATAAAATTTTGAAACTATGGAACAGTTTCTTTATTATATGTATAAAAGGCGATTATTGGGGCTGCGATCCCTAATCTACTCTCGTCCTTTGCGAACTACGACAAAACAAGAAAGAATAACAAACTGCCCAGTTTTTTTTTATCTTCTGTTTCTATTTCAAACGATAACGATACGTATTTTTACTGGCTAATTGTGTCAATTTAACTAGTCTTTCATACAATTTTTTTTTTCATCTTTTTATTAATTCGTATTATTATTATTATCATCTTCGCAAGAGTGTGCGATAGGGGCAGTGTAGAATGTTGAACGAAAAGAGAAAGGACAAGATGATTATTATGTATGTTCGGTGCTCGTAAATTTTTTTTTTTCAAATTTCTCATGTAAATGTTTTCCAGGATATTATTAAAGTTTTTTTTTTTTTCATTTTGTTGATTATTATTTTAATTTTCTATATATTTTTTTCTATTATATGGCAACTTGTGCCTGTGGAACACTTTATTGAAACTTCCATTTGATTTATATAGAAACTGATATATATATATATATACATTATATATATATAATATCATAGCATACAATTGAAAAATAAAAATGAAAAAATATTTATATAAAAAAAATAAAAAAAATGAAAGATAATACAAAATATATATATACATGAACAACAATTAACGTGTTTTATATCGAGTTGAAACTATCAGGGGTGGTAACGTGATGCGACGCTAAGGTTTTCTTTATTGTTTATCATGTATAAAAACATAAATTTGGTATTGGTGAACCGCATCGATCGGCAGATCGTTCAATTTTTATTATTATTTCATCTTGTTTGTATTGATTAGTCGGTCTGTCTTTCCTCGGTATATCAATATCTTGTGTTTTGATACAAGAAAAGTTGACACGAACGAATAAATGCGATATTTATCGAGGGCGAAGATGGTTTTTGGAGACCCAGGGCGTTTTTAACGAAAACAAAAATACAACGTGGTCCCAACCCTCTTACGTACTACCACTAACATCTTGGCATTTTTTGAAAATATATTTTATATATACATATATATATATATATTACACCCTTTTATCATTAGATATGCAGATATTCATCCATCACATAAGACAAATATGCACAACAGCACCATATTATCTTTTTATTTAACTAACAAAAATGCTCCACATGGCCAAGTTGACACTAACTTTTACATATATTATAATATATATATTTATATATATATATATTTTTCATATAATACTGTATAATAATATTTGCTTTTGATATGCCTGGAACTATATATTACTATAGATCTGTCCTACAATGGCACACGCGTAACTCATGAGCCTCTGACACCCGCTTGCTGATGGGATATTTATTATTAATCACTATCAATTATTAATATAATCACAAACAATAATAACATGTAGGAAATTTAGTTTCGGGTCAGTTTATCTTTTTTATTTATTTTTTCAATTCAATGTCAATTCCCAGCGAAGTCAAATGAACGGCTAATCTCTTGAAAGAGAAAAAGAAAAAAAAAATTGGCGTTCAAATTTACTCTATCGTTAATAATATCAATTGGCAGTTGTATAAGGAATAATAATAATAATATCAATTGTTTCCCAGTTACGGAATTATTGGGTGATGCTCTAATTAGATTACGTAATTTCCACAAAAGTGACCATTGTCCATAACTCTTTTTTCAAATCTCTATTACTCATTAGCTTTCGTACTCTCAACTTAAATATTTCTTGTTCCTTAATTATTATAATTAATATTATTATTATCATTATTATTTCTGATACCAAACACGACTGTCGTCAATTAATGGTATATCAATTATCTTTCTCAATTTTCCTATAAGCGGGGAGGATGTAATATTGGCCTCGTAAATATACAAAGCGCTAATTTAATATCATTGTATAAAAAACAAAAAAACAAAGAAAAAAAGCCTAATTTATTTAGTACAGGATTTATGTGGTTGTTTCTAAGGAATTTTTGTTTAGTGGATGTCACATTTCATTGTATACACACGAGTCAAATGCTTCATACTAATAATATTTAATCGTTACTATGCAAAGCAATGCGAACTTTCTCTTTTCATTGTATTTTCAAATTTGGAAAAAAACAAAAACAATCCTTTGTCAATCTCGCTGCTAATTAATCATACCAAAGTATGAACAATTTTTTTCTTCTATTAATTAATTCGTTTTATTGTCATAAAGAAAATGATAAGCAGCGAGGTAACGCAAAGTGGAGTTTATGAGAATGTTTCTATCTAGTATTTATAACATTAACACATAGACACGCATATATTTGTCATTGCTTTGCATCTGAGCACATTTCTATCAGTTGATCAGCTATTAGAAAAAAAAACGAAAAAAAATAGAAAAAAAATAATGAATGTTAACGACGATCAATCATAATCAAAATTACTAACAAACTGTTTTTCTTTTCTTTCTTGTTAACCCTGGTTGCCCATGGCCTGTAGGCTTGGAGTGCTAACAATGGAATCCACTCGCCCCGTGCTAACACCTGGACTCTGGAAGAGCATCCGCGTTCGATCGATTCGCCCGACACAGCCGACCACCTTCGCCGCCCGCGTCACCAGCCCTGTTCGTCGAGCCTATCTCATCCTGCATCCTTAGTTTTCAGAGTTTGTACTTTATCATCGTGAATAATGTATCAAAAGAAGAAAACAAAAAAACATATATTTTACAATTCTGATGCAATAATTTATCCATTGATTATTCTTGCGTCAGAATTGTAACTGTATCGAATACAATCTTAAAGTCAAACTCTGTTAACACCGCTGTAAATCTTTAGTTTCGTCTTTTTTTTATTTTTATTTTATTTTATTTTTTTGTTACAAAACAGTAGAACAGCATCGTACATCTATATGCGATAGGAAAATTTAGAAATATTGTGTGTAACTCATTCAGGAGTCATTCACATATAACAGCATTTGGTTTGAGAATATTTTTCATATTTTTAAGATCCAAACTACGAACCAATGTTTAATGTTTGATGACTAAATTGCACTCAAAAATCTCAAGTCACTGATATTCTTCCTTTTTTTCAAATTAAATATGTTTTTTTGATCCGTTCCTTCATCTAGATCTGATTATTAGCGTGACGGAGTTCTTGATCGAAATAAAGAATCTCATTACTGTTCCGTCAGAGTTCGATAAAGTTTATTGCGAAGGGTTCGGATTTAAAAGGTTTCATATTATGGAGAATATTCTCATACTTTTCGATGTTTCATAGCTTTTTATGTTTCATTATTTTTTTTGTCTCAGTTTCATTAAGCTTGTGAAGAAAAAAAACCTCGACTGCAAGACTTAAAATTTATATAATGTTTTAAAAATGATACATATATATATATATACATAAAGACTACGACGATATAAGGTGAAGTTATTTAATTATTTTCGACAACATACGCTTAAAAAAAAAAAAACTGATCGTCCCGGACTTCTAAGAAGTAGAATTAAATATATGTCCCGCAGACGCAGGATTATATAGAGCCTGATATTAATTTAGAGAAACATAGATGAAAAATGTTCAATTTCAGCGGGTGAAACGCGACTCTTATCTTAATTTTTTGTTTTTGTTTTTTTTTTCATCAAAAGTAAACCCAGATCTGTTGCTAGCACTTTCCGTCACGAAATTATTATCTGTTAAGGTATATTATAGTATATAAATAAATGTATGTAATTTGTGAATAAGTGGGTGTGCGAGTGAATGAGTGAGCGAATTATTACTTAATGTTGATAAACATTATACTTTAATGTAGTTACGTGTTTAACTTATAGGTTCTGCCATAAAAATTCATAGCTATAAGAAAGTTCTTAGTTTCTGTATGATTATTATTTTGAAATTTTGATTATTCTATCATGCGCCCGTTATTTAGTTAATTTCAGGAATCTTATTATTATTATTATCGAGTTTCTAAAATTATCATGAAACATGAAAAAGGAGAGATAAAAATTATTATCGGTAGCTCGCCTTTCTTGTACATACGATGCTTAAAGCATAGCTATGCACTTTGAGTGATCTGCAATCTACTTAAGTTCATGTTATCTAATATTTTGAATTATTTTATTAATATTATTATTATACGTAAGTAGCTGTTAGCCATTATAGACGAAAAGAATCTCTAATGAATTTAATGAATATACTTTATATTACATTCTCGCGTACATGCATGCGGCTGTCTCACGCATCCTCCATGTTTGTACGTAGGAATGTGTATTGGTATACATTTACATAGATCAATATATATATATTTATATACATACATATAAAAAAGGAGAACAGAAAAAGAAGAAAAATTATATCATGTCGTCAAGCACCATATATATCTATTGTTAGTAAAATGAATTTATTTTCAGTTGAAAAAAGAAGGATACAATGAGAGAAAGAAATTTATTCTATAATAGTTACGAAATGGTTACGTTATATGTATCGGAATATTCATATCCGGATTCTTATACCATATATAGAGTTACATATTTTATTTTTATGTCTTAGAACGTATTACCTACGCATATACGCATAGTGCAGGATATCGTGGCAATATTTAATATGCGGGCAGCAATAATAAAAATAAAAATAAAATAATAAAATCAATTTAATAATTGATCCTGAATTTTATTATCTCTGCAAAGATCTGATAAAAAACAAAAATTATAGTACTTCATATTAAATAGTAGAGATTATAAGTTGCAATTAAATCGCAATATTGTTTAGTAGTAAATAAAAAAAAAATTATATTATAGATGAATTAATAATAATTATATATTTTTTTCGTTAGTTTTGTCAGTACCTCTATATTTTTTTTTTTTTTCGCTAAAATTTCAATCATTTGGACTAAAAAATTCACGTTACAAGAATGAGAAAGAGAGAGAAAAAACGAAGAACAAAATACACGAATCATCGATCTATAGATTATTATTTACGTAATACTATTGTATTATTTAGATTGTAAGTGTAGCGGTTTTATCGACGTCGTCAAAATTTTAAAATAGAAAACTAATAATTGAAAAAAAATATATATATATATACAACAGCTGCGAAGGTAACGAATCAACAAACTAATCGAAATTTCTTTCAAAAATGATACATCAAGTGTGAAAATATATTCTGATTCTATTTCCACACAATTGGCTTCGATTAAAGTAAGATTTTCGGTTAATCTGTCACTTTTTCAACCCATTCAACGGAGATTCAAGTTTTGGACAGAAGGCGGAATCTCCAGCCATGTCGCAGCTGATCCACCCACAACTGGAGAATTAAAAAAAAAAAACGTAACAGAAAAAAAAAACCAGCAAACTGTACATAAATAATATATTTGTGCATATAACTCATATACATGAATATATAATGTGTTGTAATTAATGTTATGAAATAAAAGTTTGACGCTAAAAACTTTGTTCTTTTTGATTAACCGTATCAAACAGAAGTTTGAAATAAGGTATCGTCCTATTATTGTTTAATCATTCAATACAATACTTCTGCAATCGAAAATTGCTTGATTTTTCATAAACTCAAAGCTCAAACTCATTCATTATTCATCATTATGTTCTTGCTGTACAAAATCGCAAACTTTACGTTCACATTTCAATATATTCTTCTTTTTTCCGCAAACGTTGAGCCTCAGAATAAGGAAATTTCATAAATTTTTCTTCTCCTTTTAACCGATAATTTGATGATTGGGATTGATGAAAAACACATTGCACCTAATTGTTTATAGTTGATTAGTCACGTAAATCAAGTTTTTTTTATACAGCGTTTGAATTTCCCGGTTGCGTGTGACGTCACACAGCACCTTTAACGCACAGTTCTACCGTCTGGCGGCGCTGCGGACAACTATGGACTGCAGAATAACATGGCGGCCGAGGTCCTGTGTGACGTCACGTGGTTTTTGAATATTGATAATTTTCAATCGCTGTGTACAGTCACCTGAAGATGATTCTATAATTCTTATGGTTTTTAAAAATCGTATTCATTCATCACGCATCCATTTACCCCGAAAACGGTAGCATTTTCAATAATAATAAATAAGATTAGGGTCCGTTCGGACACATCTGGATCGGACACAATACATATCGGACACAAAATAAAATACTTGCATCATCGGACACAATCTTTTTCGGACACATGCAGATCGGACACAAGGTTTAGATGTATTTTATAAACACCGGATTAGACACAACCGGATCGGACACAAGATAAATATTAATTATATACGGTCTCGCTTAAACGAATGTCGAACGGACACAATTCTTTTCGGACACATCCATATCGGACACATTTTTGATGTAACCATTTTTGTGATTACTACATTCAGTCAGGCCTTTTAATTATTTGAATCTCGCAATTGTGATGACAATAATTTCTTATCTGCCTCCGTTTTTTCCTTCTGACTGCCTACCCGCCAAAGTTTCCGTGATTGCTAGGGATGAGTATCTCGTACCTAAGATTGACTCCAATTTAATTTTATGATTCCCCTGGAACAATTGTAATAATTTGCTTATGAAAATCATCTGGATTCGCTGAGAAAAGAGTAGGAAAAAATTGATTTTCGGGCGAGAAAAGTCAGGGAAAAGTCAGGGAATTTAATTCCACCTAAATTGTCGCCACCATGGATATAGATGTTCGTTCTGTGTTCATGGTATTAGTATTTTGTATGATACGATTTTAAATAAACAGAAATTAAGATCAAATGCTTATTTGAATAACCGTAGAAAATCAATTGGTATCTATTTATTTCTCAAATATCTTCAACCCTGGATGCATTTCCACCGACTTTCACGATAGATTGAAGTTGTAGTTCGATGTTTGAAACAAATTTACGTCGTTAAGCCGAATATCGCATCATATGCGACCCCGCATTGATCGATAAACTGAAATCGGATCTGATAAGTAATTATTTTCCATCTTCTAATATGTTTTTTCTCAGTTTCTAGGCCGCCTTGAGAAATTTCGCTATACGATATTCGGAAAGGTTATTCTTAACGCTTTAATTTGATGTATGTACATATTGTTGATATTTGAATGGCGGGTCAGCAAGATATGCAAATTTTTAAACAAAATAGCGAGTTGGGGCAGGTTGTCACGAAATTATTGGGGCAAGTTGTCACGTGTAAAAACTCACCCTATTTTGACTTCACCATGGTTTTTTGAGTTGAGATCAACTTTCTCAGGATTTTCGGAGTCTGGGTGGAATTTCACATGGTTTGTGGGGTTTTCGGAGTCTAGGTAGACCGTTCCGTCATGGTTTTCAGAATGCAATACAATGAAACCCGTTTTCGCCATTTAAAATAATTGGGACAACTTACCCCGGGGTCTGTGACAACGTACCCGGCCTCGGCGTAAATTGTCACACTCCGCGAATTTTTTTGAAAATTCGAAAAAACCTACCCAGACTTGTTTTAGTAAGTTCGGACTGTCTGCTCGTCCACGCGACGGTCCCGGTGCTCGTTTAAATGCTGCGCGTCGTTTGAAAATCGCTGTTCTTGTTGCTGCTGTTGCCAATCCGGCTGAGCAAAGTTTGTGTAGCTGACCTGCGCGTTACTTTGTTGTTGGTAGCTGCCCTTGATTGTTTGGTCGGGATTGATGCCCATAATTATTGTAACGCGGCTGGTTGTGAGATTGGGGCTGTTGGTAGTTGAATGTATACGGTTGGAGGAGCGGTGATTTTGTTGACGGTTGAAAGGACTTTGGTTACCGTTATTACTTTGATGAGATCCCGAATTTTGGGGGTTGTACTGACTGTTGAGCCGAGGTTTCTCCTGCAGTTACAAAATTCATATGTGTGACCGATCCTATTGCAAAATGTACAAGATCGAATATTTGCGCGCTGTCTTGATCTGCATTCTTCTGTGGAATGGCTGTTTCTTTTACAAAATGTGCAAAAGATTTCTGAACCGCGTTGCGGTGATGACTTTAAATGGTCATTTGAGCGACTTTCGCTCGATTGCTTAGTTTCTAAATTAGCTTGACTTTTTAATCGTAATCTTTCTTGAATGATCTTTTCTGCGCCTACTGCTAGATCAATCGCCTCTCTTAGAGTTTTTGGGTTTTCGCAAGACACCCTAAGCTCTAGTTCGTCCGCTAGGCCTTTTATGAACGACTTAATCGAGTTCTGTTTTAAGTGCTCAACTAAGATTACCGCTTCGTCGGCTGATTTTTTTAAATAGCTGCAAAAACTCGTAATACGCAAAGATAAATTGAAAGAACGACCATTTAAAAAAGTTCGATAAAAAATATTGGTAGCTAAAAGCAGAAGGTCGTGAGCGCCATTTTGATTTTTTTTATTTCTAACGATTTTTTTAAATAGCTGTAAAACCGAGCACCGACATACGTTACCAATGTTTCGTTCCTCGCCTACGTTAAGTTGTGACGTGGTAGGGGGTCTCTCTGCTGTGTATAAATACGACGGATCTGACGAATTCTAACCAGAAACCTATTTCTAACGAAGTAAGTGGCTACCTTCAACATGAACAAGATCGTCTGTCTTCTTGTCGCCTCATTGGTGTGCGTCGGTTTTGCCAGCGGTAAGTTACAGACCAATAGCACATGCTCGAACATTCTATTTTCCAATACAATGAAACCTCACTTATACTTATTTCAATCGGGTACGCCAGAAAATACATATACATATGAGTGTGAATAACGTAAAAAAAAAATTAATTGAGAGTCAAGTGGTTCGATAGCTTCCACGTCAGCATTGCAATTATTCACACACATCATTGACAGGTAGAAAAAAAACCCTGTTCTGTAGACAAACGTAGAAATATTTTTGCATCAAGGAGTAAAATATTCTCGATACAACAAGGATACAATATTCGAACTGAGAATTTGAATTATTAATTGATTTCAATCCCAACAGTCAAACTGGAACTCATGGACGTATATCGAAAGCAATCAATTTGTCAAGTATTGTGTCTCGAAATATTTAACAGCATACTTATTTTGTTATGCCTACATTTTCGTATCACAGGAAGTAAAATTTAAAACCGTAAAATGGTACCGGAGTGGAAAATCGACCATTCGTCGAACTCATGTATATCAAGAGCAATCAACTTTTGAAGTGTCATGTCACGAAATATTTAACAGCACACTTAAGGGGGCATCCATAAAGGACGTCCGCGATTTTTTACCAGTTTTTGAC